>JAAEAF010014569.1:0-139727 GCA_011037195.1 Triatoma infestans | reverse complement strand
ATTTATTTTTATTTGACTTTTTCAAGGTTAGTGTTCTTTTTAGTTTTTTTTGTAGTTAATTTTTTTTACATCTAACTTCGGCAGACGGAATATCCAAGCCGTATAATATTTTTATATACTTGTAAATTGTATTTCTTTATTTAATTCATAATAAAATATTATTCTTACTATTAATACGGTAATTCAATAGCTACTTGATTAATTCGGCATTCATTATTTATTAGAACCAATTAATTAATTTTTGAATAAATTATTTGAAAAAAAAAACAACATTTACTCTCTCTTATTTACAAGAGAAAATATTGGTATCGCGTCAAATTTCCGAAAGTGAATTTCAAGTACTATTTTGTGATTTCTTATATATAAGAAAAATGTTTTTACTGGTATTGGTGTCCGTGCATTAACTTGAATTTTCCGTTTAGGAATCATCTGGAGATCCGGGAACGAACGTCCATAATACTAAAACAACCAAGCAATAATGCCAATTAACAGTTTGTTTTTTCATGATTTTCTTAAAAAACCTCCAACTATTTGCTTTAAACTTGGCACACATTAGGCCAATCACTTTTAACGAAAGATTGTTACGAAGAACTTTTAAGTGATTCTGAGGCGTTGTGAGACTAAACTCTATTTCTTTAAGAAAACATTCTACCATCTTCATAATATCAATTATTAGGGGAAACTAAATTGTTAATAAAAGTCACAACTCTCAGAATTACTAATTTTTATATGTCGAACATAAAAGCAATTTATTCTTTCCTTATCAAATATATCTATAAATCTTATCAGTAATTAAAAACTTCCTTTTTCAGTTCACTGAACACATTTCACAAATTTAGTATGAAATATTTTTGGAATTAATTTTTCAATAAATCAAGTGATCCTTTATTAAATTTATATGTAACTAACCTAATAATATATATGGGTTTTTGGGCATGATTGTCTGATTAAAATAGAGCAATGGTCCGCTATATCCGTTTGTTGAATGGAAAATCGAGCTCCACTAACATGTTTTACACACACACACACACACACACACACACACGACCTAGTCCAAGTACAGTCCCATTCTTTATAGTAATATGTTAAATCATGCGTGAACGTTATAAATCTGGAGGCGATAGTCGGCCGGCGTACTGCCTGCCAACGGCCATGTTAATGTAGTGACTAAACTGGGAATTTATAACGTGCAGGCCTTGGTACCCGTTCCTGTAGTTCTACAAACCTCATTCTCTCACTCTTTCCCCACGCAACGCACACCGTTTGGCTATCGTGTCCTATATGGTAAATGAGGTTTTGGAGCAAGCGATATGTAATTCGGCCTCACAAACTAGGGATAGAGGTGGGTCAGGCTTTTCCCTTACCTGTTCAACTCCATCTCTTAGCATTCTACTGCCCCATACGTCAAATATTCAATAGTTAATTTAAAGTGTTGACGTCTAGATTTTCTGGACTACTCATTCTACTACTGATATAATTTAGTTCTAAACCGTTAAAAAGATAACGATTCTCCTATATTTAAGTAATGCAATTTTAATTTCTTTAATGGAATCAATAGCCTGTAAGTTTGTAACAGAAAAGCTGGACTTAATAGTATTCACTAGCAGTCGCATCAAGGCGCCAACATAGCGCTACGAAGCGTACTTTTATCATCCTCTGTTCACGCCCACTGCAACGTGTTGGAGAATGGGCTTCAACTAAGCCAACTAACCCTCACCTAGAAACTGTCTGTAGCGGTTCCACATTTGGAACAAGTAAGAGTTCTTGCTTGTGATATGTTGTTTCTTTAAGTGATTAGCAACATCAACGCTGCACCATCCTACTACATTCATCACGGTACCAACCAACCATCATCATTTACTAGATGACACTCTCTAGCCGCTCTATACATTCCTCCCTTCTTGCTCAGTAAAATCGTAAAAGTATAATTTGTTGTGAGCTTAGCACCAATTCATGTGTTAATTCATCTGGCCATTAAAAATCTGTCACCATTATAGTTATTAATTAATATTTTATAATAAAAACTATCACGCTTTGTCTAGAACTTTAATTATTAGCTTGTAACTCTTTGAAACTGATAAATTTTTGACTCTTGTTTAAATGAATACCTATTTTTAAGGCCCTGTTTCCAAAGGCTAATTATATAATATAAGTTATATTGTTCTTTGTGTCAAGTTAATTGAATATATTTGACATGCATAAACTTTAATTAAATTAAAGGTCAAAATAAATATGGTGGTTACTGAATGAAATATATAATATTTCATGCTCGAACTACATTCCTATAAACAGTCCTATTTTATTCTGCATATATTTTGATAAGTGGAGTTTCAAATATATGACATGTTTTAATGCGCGAAATTTGTAAAAATTAATCTTGATTATTTGCTGACTAACTGCCGACAAAGGCATGCTGGTGTATAACCAGGCATGCAATTAACCAAATATCCATAGGAATTTTCTAATTTAGGGTGCCACATTGCGGGCAATTTGAAAGATGTTGGGAATAAAAAAATAAATTATTTATTAAACTCTTATTGAAATGTTATTTAATAGTTCATAGGAGTTACATTATGTTTATTATATTCGTTCCTTTCAAAAAGCTAATTTTTATCTATTACTGCAATACAAATACATACTCAAAATATATTGAATCCTGGGATGTATAAAGACGGGATTATAACTGGAAGAAACAGAAGGAATTTGGCGGAGATGGGATTCTCAAATGATAACTATATTATGATAAATCTGAATATGTTAAATAAAGAACTGTAAGGAGTAAAAATAAAACCCTCTTTAATGCAAATATTAAGAAATTAGGCATCATTGATTTCTTCAATTATATAAAAGAATTTGTTGGCCGTTGATGAATTACGTTATGAAGAAATCTGGTGAGAATCAATCAAGAAAAAACATTCAATTATGCCAATGTTTCGTCAGAGTTTCCTCTCTTTATCAAGGCTTTAATCTAAAAAAACAACACAATGAGGAAACACAATGCATTAATAATACTGTAAAATGCAGAATAATAATAACAAAAAACATAAATAAACAAAAGAAAATGAAAATTAAAAAAAAAATAATGTGGAGACAGAATTTTAAAACATACACATTTGTTACATCGCAGAACCATAAAAGGGAAAATTAAAAGTTTCTAATGCCTTGTCTTAAATTATCTACAGAAATGAAAGTGGGTTGAAAGGCAAGTGAAAGGGATTAGAGAACATTTTTAGGGGTGGGGTAGGTGAAAGAGAATTCTAAAAGGTCGTGTTTTGGAAAAACTGTTTTGGAAAAACCATCCGTACACCGCGGATAATTTCATGGTATCATTACGAAAATTAACAGAAAATTTATTTCTTTTGATATATATGATTTCTAATATATTTCTTTTTTTCCTGTTAATTTCTTTTGCTAATATTTTTGTTTTAGAAAAATCAAATTTATGATTATTTTCCCTAAAATGTTTAGTGCTGTAATGTTATCATGGTCTTTTTTATTTCTGCAGTCGTATTCATGTTGGAACATTCTATTTTTTAAGTATTGTGAAGTTTGACCAACATAAACAACTGGACAATGTGTACACTCTATCTGGTAAACAAGGTTTGATTGTAATTTGTCGGGGCTAGGGTCTTTAAGTTTGCTGTATAATTTGTTTATAGTGTTAGTGCATTTGTGGGCTAAAATGATATTAGAGCGACTGAAAATTTTCGAGATTTCCTCTGACAGTTTGTTGATGTATTTAAATGAAATGTATTTAAGAGGTAGGTCAACAGAAATATGAGGAGCATGAGTTAAGTTGTTATCGTAATGTCGTGTGTTAGTGAATGTAGATGGCAGTATTCCGTTAAGTGTTCTATTAATGAGGTGTTGAAGATAGCCATTGCTAGAGAAAATTATAGAAAGTCTTTTTTTATTGCCTTGATGAAATTTGGGATGACTAAGGGAAAGGACGCGTCGGGAAAAAGCTATAAAAAAATTAATATTTAGGGAACTTGGGTGTTGGGATTTGAAGTGAAGGTAACGGTCGGATCGTATGTTTTTTGAGTGCCAGTTAGTTATAAGAGTATTGTTAACATCGCGTATAATGGTTAAGTCGAGAAAGTTAATAGTTTTTTTGTCTAAATAATAAATATTTTTGTCTAAGTAAAATGTAGACGAGGATGGAAAGAATTAAATATGTCGAGAATTGTGTATATTTGATCGGATGGTATTGCTGTTAGGCAATCATCTACATATTTGTAAAATAAGGGCAATTTAAAAGGAAGTTTGGGAATGGATTTTTCTATTAAGTCATTCATGATAATATCAGCAAGAATTGGTCCTAAGATTGGACCTATTGCTGTTCCGAAAATCTGTTTAAAGAATTGGTTGTTATTTGTGAAGTATCCTGAGTTACTACAGTGTGTGAGTAGGGTGATGATGGTGTTCATGGGAATTTCTGTTTTATTTATTTAATAAATGGAAATTATTTTTTATTAGAGCTATTGTGTCATTTATAGGAACTTTTGTAAATAAGGAGGAGACATCAAGCGATATGAGAATGTAGTTATGGGAAAGTTTTAAAGATTCTAATTTCTCTTTAAGAACAAAGGAATCTTTAATATTGTAATTGTCATTGGAAAAATGTTTAATTAATTCTGCTAGGTACTTGGAGATTTGATAGGTAGTGGAGTTAATGAACGAAATATTAGGTCGTAAAGGATTACCTATTTTATGGGATTTGACAAGACCATAAATTATTGAGAAATGGAAGAATTATTGATAAGCTGATTTTTTTGTTGTGTGTAAGTCAATGTATTTATGTTTATGTAAGTCATTAATGAGTTTGTTAGTTTGTAATGTTATTGTATTAGTGGGGGGTCTTTTGTTAATATTTAATGTTAGTTTTTGTGTCTGTAAGAAGATTCTGTATTTTTAAAATTTAATCGGCTTTATTCATAGCAAGAGTTTGGTTGGTTTTTGTCGGAGGAAAGGATTAGAATATATGGATTTACTTTAAGGAATTTTTTTGAGGTTTTGATATTATCAAGGATGGGATAAGTGGGATCGTTCTGGTATCAACCCACTTATCCCATCCTTCCTATATGAGTGTAGATGATTTGTAATGACATTAATACATTTAGACCTAGTGTGATCTTGTTCATTTTCATCAAGTTGGTTGATAGCGTATTCTAAGTCACAAATATATTAAATAACAGGAATGTCACTAGCTTTATAAGGAACTGAAAATTTCCATTTTGAATAATTATGGCAACCAATGCTAGTGTATTTAGGTGCAATGGACCCTTGATTTCAACAAGAATTATCAGACTTACAAATTGGAATAGCAAACCACATTTTTGTTTTTATTAATTATGTATTTAAGTTGGAAACTGATTATAAACGATTGGTCTTTATACTTTACATACAATTATAAATAAATGATAAACATACTTTCAGAAAAAGAAAAATAGAAGTGTATTAATAGTATTTTTAATACAATTAAAAAGAAAATTCTATTCTTTCACTTAATTTTAAATACATAAAAGAATGCAAAAGATATAAATAATGTTTAATGTTTTTAAGAACATTTATTTCTTTTTATAAAAAAGCAAAAAAAAAAAATTTATTGAATGTCTGCTAGAACAATATTAATTCAAGAAAAAACAAGCTAGAGATCAGAAGAAAATAATTGACTATCGGATTATAATAAAAGAACGGAAAAATTGTTATTCATTAATTAAAAAAAGCTGTTACAGTATAATTAAATATATTTAGTAGTCTTTTTTATCTTCAATTTTTAAGAGGTCACACAGTGAAATAAAATGATGTACCATATATTTTTTTTAGTATAGATTCCCCTTATTGGGTTATATAGAATTCAATTATAAACAAATATTACAAAAAAAAAAAATCTAAAGGAGCAATATATACGCCTGTCGAGCAATAACTTCCCTGCTAGATCAAAACTCTCTTCTAGATCTGAAACAAATCCATTATACTTTTTTTACTTCTCTGTTTCTCAGTTGATGGCATGTAATACCAGTAACGCAAGTGTATATGACATATTGACATTACATATTGCTATTGTCACAGGACTTGAGTATAAAATAAATATTTATTTAAAAAAAAAAAAAGGAAGAAAAATACCAAGAAAAAAAGCAAAAATTACAATCTTAATACTTGAGGTCAGCGAATTTGTAACAATATTAAGAGCTTTATATAGGGAAACTCTTTGTACGGTAAGAGGCGGCAATGGTATATCGGAGTTTTTTAGTGTGGGCAGTGGTGTGCGACAAGGGTGTCTCTTGAGCCCAATACTCTTTTCTGTTCTTGTGGACGATTTGCCAGGGCTACAGTTGTTAAGATTTTAATGTATGTTGATGACATTGTTATCCTGGACGAGAATCCTTTGCAGTTGCAAAGGAATATTAACATTCTTAAAAGTTATTGTCAACATTGGGGTCTTCAAGTTAATTTAAAAAAGTCGCAAATTGTAGTTTTCAGAAAGGGTGGTAGATTGTCGGGAAAAGAGAAATGGCGATATGGTGACCAAGAAATTGAGGTCGTTAATAATTACAAGTATCTGGGAGTTACTATGACGCCTCGCCTCAGCTTTGACACCCACATTAAGGAGAAGGTTTCTGCAGCCAAGCTGGCCCTAAACTCTGTATGGATGGAAGTTATTTCAACTAACATGGTGCCTCTCTCTCATAAATATCAGATATTTAATTCGGTATACAGAGCGATTGCCTGCTACGCGGCACAGATTTGGGGATTCCAGCGGTATGAGGCCCTGGAAAAGTTGTTGAGATTTTTTATCAAGAAGCTCTTTTCTCTTCCATCGATTACCCCTAACTACATGCTTTATCTCGAAACGGGTGTTGATTTGCTTGAAGTTTTCACTTTAAGTTTACACTTCAGATATTGTCTGAAGGTACTGGAGTTTCCTGCACACCGGCTTCCCAGGATACTGGCATTGGAAGTCATCAGAACTTTCTGGTTTGAGAAATGGGTTGTTTTGGCGCAGAAATATAATTGCGAATTGGAATTCTCTGCGAATAATGTAATGTTACTTGAACGTCAATTGTCGGTTCTATTAGATAAAATCAGACTAGCGTCTGTAGATGAGTCTGTGATGCGTGCAGGACAATCTTCACGATTTCTATTCTATAAGAAATTAGACCTGAGTGTAAGGATTTTTTCATTTGATGCGGACTGTCCTTCTAAGCACTTGTCGCTGAACGATTTGCGATGGTTATTTAAAATGAGAGAGGAATTATTATTTTTGAATTTTACACCCTGGGCTGAGCGAGAGATAGAACTCTGTTCACTGTGTAATCGTAGAGCCAAAGAGGATATAGTGCACTTTCTTGCAGAATGTCCTATATTAGCGGAGTTTCGCTTGCTCTACTTAGGTGTGAGGACTCTTTCGCTACAGTCTCTTAGGTGCCTTCTGAATTCACTGAATTGTAAGGGGTTAATTAAATACGTACCCTCTGCATGGTTTTATAGATATGAATTGGTTCAAGAGTTCAATTTTTAGACAGATTAATTGCAACAAAAAGAGTACTATTGCAGTTTGTTTATTTTTATAATGTTTAGTGCATAGCTCGTTCTGCTTCT
This sequence comes from Triatoma infestans, assembly GCA_011037195.1. NCBI lineage: Eukaryota > Metazoa > Arthropoda > Insecta > Hemiptera > Reduviidae > Triatoma > Triatoma infestans. The sequence goes on along the minus strand of JAAEAF010014569.1, from coordinate 132,122 downwards.
CAATCTTGTATAATCATATCATTCTTTCCATGTTCTACTCAATTATATTTACATCGAAACCAAGAAAGAAATTAATTTCTTCTATTTTATATTAATTTTTCTTAGTTGCCTTTTGTATTTTTACTTTTGAAGCTGAAAATTGATCGCATCAACCTTCGGCTGACGGATGCTTATCCAAGCCGTATATACTTTTGTTTCATTAACAGTTGTATATTGATTGTTTTTTGTATTTTTGAATAAAGTATATTATTATTATTATTTCTTGAGGTCAGCGATTGAAATCAATAATTTTTTTAAAAAAAATATCATTTCACGACTTAGATTTTTATTTTTCATCTTTAGAAATCATTTTTTTGATTTAAATTAAGATTGGACTTTTATTTCCTAGTTAAACTATTAAAAAATCACACCATGAGAATTATTTTTGAGACAAAATAAATCTCTATCATAAATAACGGTTATTACATGAGCGGAATAATTTTTCTCTCAGAAATAATGCTTAATTTCATTCATTGATAAAGAAACAAAATATTGTCAGTCGAAGTGACATAACTTACAGCAATTTTAATACTGAGGAAAATGACATAAACATACTGAGATTTTCCAGTTGATATATTTTTGCCTAATTTTTCACTGAAAACAATCAAAAACAGTTGGAAAAATGGAAAATTTAGATGATCAAATACTTTTATATCCGCACCAATCTTTATATTTTTAAAACTTATTGAAATGTAGTTCTGGTTTTTATTATGGATGTTCTATTATTCAAATGAAAAGTTTTTGATAAATTTACAAAACCAAATTCTCATGTTTTCTTCTTCATGGAGGGGGGGATAATAATTAAACAACATCCTTTCGTTTCTCTAAAAATTAAATACCTATTATTGAAAAATACATAATTAATTACGTAAAATAAAGTTAAATAGAATTCAATTATAAAACAGCAACCTGCTCTAAATACAAAAAAATCGCTGTTGATTTACTAAGTTGTTAAATAAAATAACCTAAAAATGTATATTTTCAAATGAAGAATACGCCGCTAATATTTTTATTACAGATACGGGTTTTTAATGGAAATGATAGGCCGGCAGTTGCAGAATATCAGAGGCGATTTTCTAATTATTGTAAAATACCAGATCGTAGTGTATTCAGTAGTGTTCACCGATGTTAAGAGAAACTGGATCGTTTCCTAGAGAGCTATTGCTGAACTTGACCTGGATGATGTTGTTCAAGAGGAAGCCACTTTAGTATTATTTAATTGATAGTAGATTTGAAAAATTTACTTCATGGAATTATTATCTGTTTTAACAACTGTTTTAACTTCTTTAATACTTATTTAGCTAAAGTCTTGCCTAATTTTTTGGGGGGTTAAGAAATCATTAATTTTTACAAAATATATTAAATTACTATAGTCTGTACCAGAGATCATTCAATTTGAATTTTATTGAATATTAATTTATCTATTGTTTGTATACTGTTTGCGTATTTGCAAAAGTCCAATAATAAAAAAACATACTGATTATCACGAACGATTTCTTTATATTTTGAGAGAAATAATAAAAAAATCACAGGATAATTCTTATTTGCTGAGCAAAATACAAATCTCTCAAATGGTGATAATTAATTTTTGTGGAAATTATAAAAATGTTAACAATTAATATTTACTTTTATATAAAAACCATATAGAATGTTTAAAAATATTGGTTAAAAATAACTATCATTTATCAACATAATAAAGTTCAAAATTTTTTTGCGAAATTTAACTTAAAATTAGTGAGTAGTTAAAGTGGGCTTACTAACAGGAATTAATTTGTAGTTTTAAAATAGCTCTTATATTCAATCCTAGCTTGAGGGATTTTCTGAATTTCACTAATCAATATAACAAGTATAATAATTTGGTTTCTTTATCAATAAATGAAATTAAGTATTATTTCTGAGAGAAAAATTATTCCGCTCATGGAATAACCGTTATTTATGATAGATTTATTTTGTCTCAAAAATTATTCTCATGGTGTGATTTTTGATAGTTTGACTAGAAAATAAAAGTCCAATCTTAATTTAAATCAAATAATGATTTCTAAAGATCTATTTTACTCCATATAGGAAACTCCGTCTTTTTTTTGTTTTTGATACATTTGATTTGTGTGGGAATTAGAAACATGTATGCTTCTTCTATTCTGAATCTCCATCCATCACTACTGTCTATCCTTCTGAATGTCTTCCCTTTGCAGTACTTACTCAGTACCGGCATAGTTCTATTTTCTTTCATATTTGTTTCTCTATTATTATAAATTACCTTATTTTTAATACCTTCATCATCAGCCTGTATAAATTACTAATGAGGATGGTAATTAGAAGAATACATTTTAATCATCAGTTCCAAACTAGGATTCTTCTGTGATGGATGCCAGAAATATAAAAATGTATTTAATTTAAAATTATTAAATTATGAAGAAAATGTAACATTCGCTGGCAAAAAGGACTATTCAGGTAGAAGACCACTATTGTCTTTTAGAGTTCATGAACTTGTTAGCATTGTCAAGCCCTTCTTTTCACAGGGGAAGATTTGAACGAACAATTATAAGGCATTCTTTCAGGACAGTCTGTTTTAGACATTTAACCAAAACACTTCAGGAATCAGTGCCAGTTATACGTTAAAGCATAAGAGTTTTGCACTTAATCTATATAAATAATTGATTTATAAACATAATTGCTGTGTTATTGAAAAGAATTTCTTTAAAGATAATATATTTAATTTAATCTACCAGTGTTTTCTTAAATATTTCTTATTACTTCTCTTCTCTTTGAACATACACATAAGCCCTTTACTAAACCGCTCGTGCTACACAAGCTACTACTACTATAACATCACAACACACCAATTACATTTCACTTCACTTAATTAACAAGGGTCTCTGGAAATATTTGATTTAATCATTAGTTAGTCCTTTTCCGATTGGCTCATACATTTTTCATTTTTTTTCATTTTTCTAGGTTTGACAGGATTATTAAAATCCTCTTAATGAGTACAATATAGTAAATTAGATTAAGATGATCAAGATTTTATAGTAAATTTTATTTAGTATAATTGACAATTGATTGCCAGAAATATTTCCGCAGTTATAACGAAATAATAAAATGAGTTATCTGTTAGAGTTAGAGGTACACCATAATCCAAAGTTGCTGGGTATCATGACGACTTAATCAACTTACATTGCCTCTTTCCTTCACTCTTTCTCCAAGGGGGCATGCATTTTTAATCCTGCTCTAGATCTTATGCTTCCCAGTCTGCATATCTTGATACACACATAGCTCCAATAATTACGTAATTTAGGCGTAATCAAGAAAACTACCGCCATTGTTACAAGCTTGAAACCGTTTCTTAGTTATGTTTTGCACTCGATCTAATTACATACTTGTTAACACGCCAGGCCTTATTTAAATATTCATTAGCCTACTTTATCTTTACATCGATAACTTCCGAACCAAATCTCTGGACAAAGCCTTTAAAGGTTACACTAAACAAACACATTGTTATATTAGAATTTGTCAATATTTCTAAAGTGAATGAATCACTAAAATACTTTCTTTAATACAGTTCTTAAACTCTAATCAGCTAATTTCCGCTTAAAGTTGGTTTTTTTTTTTTTTATATATATGTTTTTGCTTTTTATTTTTAAACTTCCTAATTCTAATGAAATGGTACTTTGAATGGAAGCGCAATATCATGGTTCGCTAAAATTTCGCAGAAATATTTATTTCAGAAGAAAGTTTTGAAACAAAATTGAGACGTGAATACTTGTGTATACCATGTCAGGTGTCGTTTTCTTGAAAATTGGGCACACTGGAAAAATAAACGTTCACTAAGTTCATATTCTCATCAAAGATATTTTCCGTAATAGCCTGTTTCTTTTTGTGTCATCGACCGGTTTCGGGCGTTCGTACATCATCAGGATGCTTTTTGTCAAACAGTGTGATAACATAGACTTGCACAGAGCAAATTTAGTGGATACCTGGGTTTAAAAATGTTTTCGTTAGGACCTAACAAGGTTAAGGGGGTGTCGGTACTTAAGAAAGACATATTCTCAGTCAACTCTAATTTTATTATATACGTATTTCTCTTTAAATTAAATACAGGTATGACACGAGGTCCACAGCTTAAGGTCATATTCAAGGAAAATAATTTTCAGTCAAAAATATCTAATAAATATAGGTCTGAAAATGCTTCCTAACTGAAGCAAAACCATTGAAAGATAGACAGCTGAAATTAATTTAAAAAAAACTGTTTTTCAACAGAACTTTATTATTAAAGGATCAAATTCCATTAATGTGGTATTTAATTGATAGTTGTTCAGTTGCTTTCAAATAGTTTTCAGCTGTTTTCAAGTGCCACCTATTTGTTTTAAATTATTTACGCCATTTTCGCTGTTGATTAACTAAGTTGTTAAATAACCTAAAAAGGTATATTTTCAAATGACGAATTCGCCGCTGATATTCATTACAGATACGGGTTTTGTAATGGAAGTGGAAAGCCGACAGTTGCAGAATATCAGAGGTGATTTTATAATCGCAGAATACCAGATCGTCGTGTATTCATTCACTAGTGTTCACCGATGTTAAGAGAAGCAAGATCGTTTTTCTAGAGACCTATTGCTGAACTTGGCATACTTGATGTTGTTCAAAAGGAAACCATTTTAGTAGTATTTAATTGATAGCAGATTTCAAAAATATACATCATGGCAACATATTATCTGTTTTAACAACTTTAGCTTCTTTGAAACTTCTTTAGCTAAAGTCTTGACTAATTTTTTTTTTGGGGGGGATAAGAAATCATAATTTGTATTATATAATTATGTAACTACATCGTAGCCCAACATTCCCAACTGTTTTGGCGTGGTTAATTAATCGTCTTGAATTAATTATTGAATTTTTCCGTGTTTTGGCTCATACTGAAGGCAAATATGAAAGCATTTGGTTTAAATTACTTGAATAGAATAATGGGCGGATTTTATTTATTTAAAAGTGATGTTGTCTACACGTACGCACCATACATGAGCCCCAGAGCATGCTGGGCTATAAAATATTTAAACCCATAAGTGCTCTCCACAAGCTTGGGTTATTAAAGGCAGTTTAGAGATGTTGCCTGCCGTAGTGTTGTTGAACCACCAAGTAAAGAGAAATACAGAAGTCCTTCTTGTAGTAACGTTATAACCCAACTAGATTATGACAGAGTATGCGGTGAAGCGGGAAGATCATACCCACAAGAATAAGGGTGAAAGCAGAATACAGGAAAATGAGGGGGAAACGTTCTTTGGGCTAAGTGGTAGTATCTTTTATGGCGCTATACTACAACAGTGTTTGGTTTCTTGCACACTGAGTTGTTGAAATGAGCCCGCAACATATACGTATTATTACACAGATTCTATTTTCAGCCTACCTACTTTGATATAATAAATAAATCAGTAACTTCCATATTTATTTTTTTAATAATTCTAGAATTAAAAGACTATCTTCCATAAAAAACGTCTTAATGATTTCTTATTTATATATTACTTTATTTACTTTAATATTTCTTATAACGATTCGTATTATTCCAAACGATTATTGCTCTATTCCATTCCAAATATTAGTGATCCTGTTTGGTTTCATTGTTTGGTTTTCTCCATCCAAAATATGTGAATAGATACTATGCTAAGACAATTATAATGGTAAATTCAGAATTCAGGCACCACAGCAAGGACTTGCATATATACATAACTGTATGCTCCATTCTAATTTTATCTATTTTAGCGTACTTATAGTTAGGTAACTTCACGTCCCCATGTTACGTTCATTTCCTCAAGAAAATGTAATGGAAATTCTGAATCTACCAATATCTCGATAGGATTGCTTAGTTGTCCAACTCCGCTACATAACTACTGTCTAATGCACACATTGTTTAATGTGTGAATGGGTCCACAATGCTCGATAACATCTTGTATTTTATCCGTCGTAAGATGCATATTTGCATTGTTCTGGACTGGTTCGGATTTTCATCCATCAACAGAGCAAATTCACCTCGTATAGTGTTAGGTGGAGAGAATTTTTTCTGGTTGATAATATAAGAAGAAGACTTGGTTAAACTGGTTAACTAATAAATTAATAAATAGACACAGACTGTCTGGACTTTACAATAGAGAAATGTTTAAGGTAGAGTGGTATGAAAATGACACGTAGCGATTGGATGTATTGAACTGAATTCAACTGTGTTTCTATGGCCTGTCCGTCGCTATATTTATACAGTTTCTCCCACTCCAGTCCGAGAGAGTAGTTTTGGGTTTTGCTCTTTACTCTCTTTGGTTGTTGTTACATAGAGAAAGAGTTAGTTCCAACCAACAACTGTTAGTGTAATAGAAGAAACATTACGTTGAAGTGAACTCTTTACACGAACTTGGTGAATTTGTCCTGACGATGAATGAAAATCCTAAATCGGTCAGGAACAATATAAATATGCCTACTACGACGGATAAAATAACAGATACACACGTATTGTTTGTTAATCTTTGTCAAGTTGCATCTGGATTTTCAAAGAACCAAAAATCCTATGCCTCACTTTATAAATTATTATAAATATTTCCAATTATACCGTTACCAAATCAAACATAACCATTTTTTACATTTTAATTATTGTAATCTTGGACCTTTTTGCACATTAAAATATCTGGTGGAAACACTCATATAACTTTCTTTCACTTCATAATTATATAATTATAAAATGTTATATTTCAGTTGATATAATTATAAAACGGACTAATTTTCATTAAATATGGAAAGTTTGATTCACTTGCACCTAACATTAGTATACATGATGGATAAGAATAGTGAGATTCCGTCTTTTTTTTTAAAAAAGAAACATATTTTTGCCAATATTTTGACAAATATATTATCTTTATCAAGGTATAAAAATAAGAAATGATTAAAAACTTCAAAACATGACAACTTAACTCATATTTCTGGAAAATAAATAGGTGGAAACACGTCAACACCACAGAAAATAGTGTTCATATATGTTCACTATTCTCTGTGATGTTGAGGTGTTCCCACCTTTTTATTATTTCTAAAATATAAATTCAAGTTGTCATGTTTTGAAGATTTTTGGAGATTTCTTATTTTTATGCTTTGATAATGTAACAGCAACCAAAGAGAGTAAAGAGAAGAGAAACAACCCCTACCACTCTCTCGGATTGGAGTGGGAGAAACATATATATACAGCGATGGACAGTCCAGAGAAATACAGTTCGATACAGATCAATATAGTTTACCATTGTTCATCATCTCGCCAGTCACTTCGTGTCATTTTTCATACCACTCTACCTTAACCATTCTCTATTGTAAAGTCCAGGCAGAGTGTGCCTCATTATATATACATAGTTAACCAGTGTTAACCCAGTTTTCTTATTTCATCAACCAGACCTAAATTCTCTCCACCTAACACATCCATTATAATAAAGACAATATATTTGTCGAAACGTTGTGCAAAAATATAAGTTTATTTTTATTTTTATAAAAGGCCAAATCTCACTATCCTTAGCTTAGCCATCATTTATGAACGATCGAGAAGAATCTTCCATTAGTACATTACATGTGGTGGGTATCACATGTTGATTTAACACATTTGGCAAGTAGAAAATGAATGTGTTTTATTACACTATAATCCAAAAGAGAGCGCCAAAACTTGATACAAACTCAGATAACATTTAATATACGAGTATAATGGGCACAGATTCCACAAGACACAATAAAATCAATTTTTCAGATGAAAAGTTTCAAATAAAAGTGATAGGTTTATATCTGAGTATTTAGCAATAACAAGATTGAACAAAATCATTGTAGCGTTTTCATAATAGGTTCAAAACTACTACTAAATCAAAAAACTTATTCTATAGTTTATAAAGCCCATACAAATCTAATTTAATCTAGAATAATAGTAGTTTATGAAAGAAATATTTAAAAAATTTGTTTTTTTCTTTCTCAATAACTAAAGATACTTTTTGAGAGGGAGTGCCACATTTAATTTGGAGCTGTTAAATTTGGCTTGGTATAATGGTTTCATGTAATTTGGTGAAGATCATTATAATACTTGAAAAAGTGCCATAATTTAAAATAAGTTTTAAATTATGTAAATTATAAATGTATTTAGTTCTTTGGTTGTCGTTTTTGATCTTAACAATATAAACTCTTGAATAGCAATCAAATAAATGAGCAACTCACTTATAAAGCAGTTTGTTTCCGCTTTTCTATTGCTCTTACTTTGATAAAGAGTAATTGCTCAAATACTCCCCCCCCCCAAATATTAGACTGCCAATTTACATTTATGAATGCAGGCAGTTGACATGGCATTTTCCCCTTTAAACAGATTTTAGATGATTGCTTACTGCCGTGTGCGTAATTGGACACGGAGACTAAAAATATTTCTTTTTACTAATTTATTACTTTGACCAACTTTGACTCATTAGAGAAAGAGTTACTTTTGAGATAGTTCAAATCTAGTTTGTTATATCATTAAATAGTAATCAATATTGTGTTTGCAATGTAAATGTAAAGCTGTAATGTAATTTGACTATCAGATAACATTTTAGTGCTAATAATAGTCTAATTGCAAGTAAGTTACCTTAAATCTTTCTCTTTTTTTCCTTGTATACATTTCATTCATTATCAAATTGAAGATCTAAATGATTTTGCCGCCTTAATGTTCGACTAAAGATATTTAACTTTGATACAATAATCAGATAATATTAATTTGATATAAGCTAATTTTTTTAACTTTTAATGGTTTTATTGTTTGAATGCTATAATGCTTGTAAAAATATTGTGTTGAAAGACTTTTTAACTTACACTTATTGCTGTAAAAGAAAGTATTTTTTTTTTTTTTTTAATTTAAGGTGCGTCAACATCTGTGGTCATTATCGCCCGGAGCCTTCTCAGTGCACTGCCGGCCTCCGGACAGTGTTGTCTCGTTACAAACAACATTGTCCATCACCGAACAGTGAGCAGTAGATACTCATAGGAAGAAAAAAATCTAAGGGCTGCACAGCTGGATTTGGAACCCGGGTCTTCTGCGTGGAGTCAAGTACGCTAACCATAGAAATTATTGCAATCGTGTCAAATTTTCGACATTGAGTTTTCACCGTGAAACAAATAAACTCAAAAACGAGATACGCACAATTATATGTACATTCTGGGAGTGTCATGATTTACAAAATTCTCGGCATGACAAACAAATGCTCTCAAGAGCTATTTATCAACAAGATTTTTAGTTTAGATTTTTTTAAAAATATTTGGAAAACAAAAATCAGTTTGTATAATTTTGAACAATTTGGGACTTTAATTAAATCGTAAGAATTTCCTAGCAATAGAATGATGTAGACCGGTGAAATTTATCCATTCTCAGTTTGTTATTAGTAGTTCTGTGCGCAGTGGAATGGCTGTAAACAAGATTGGGCTAGGTTTCGACAAGATTGGGCTAGGTTTCGACAAGATTGATTAGTATTACAAGCAGCATACTCACTCAAGGAGTTTGTTTCATACACAGGGTTTTATACACACACACAAAGTAAGTCAAAGAACTTGGAGCGGTAGAAGATGTAGTAACTCAGTTGTGTACGTCACCGGACAGTTTGTTAACTAGTTGCAGCAGTCCACTTGGCAGTTCAGCCCCCCCCCTTTAGTTTCTCCTAGGTTAGGTTAGTGGCGGAACGTGGTAGTTTCCCTGGTATCTCATCAATTCCTAGTCACTTCCTCTTCCTTTACTTACTCACACACACACACACATCCATAGACTCTCTCATTTGCTCTCCTTTCTGTCTCTCTCTAAACCCGGAAACAGTATTACCAGCAAGTAGAGTAATTAACCAGAGACTGTACAATGCCTCAACCTAATAGTTTAAACCTTCCTACCTATTTCTCTGTCCATTGTATATTTCATTAACCTATCCTTGTTGTAAGCGCCTAACACCTAAAGCCAATCGTATATACTACTATTAGTTCAGTCCATCTTTCAACTTCTTCTTTCCGCCCTCACTATATAACACAAGTGTATCCATCCCTATATTATTTATCAACTAATCACTTATTATCTTTTATTACCCGACAATTTCCCTTAATATAAATCCCTTGTATTACAATGTGAACTGATTCGTCTTTCTATAAAGATTGTAGATGTATTCATATGTATAATCAACAGTGTCGTATGCCACAGAGTTTTGGGGAAACTCGCCGGAAGTATATAGCAATTTCAAGATTCAGAAGAAGATAATTCGTATCTTGGTCAAGGCTAAACGGGAGGAAAATTGTAAGGATCATTTTAAAAAGTTAAATATGCTTACTCTTCTATCTTTAAAATCTATAAATTGGCAGTGTTAGTGTTTAAAAACAAAGATGATTTTTTTGTCACTAAAAATATTAGCCCCCACGAAACAAGAAGCAAAGGTTTAGTTTGTCCACCATTTACAAGGTTTACTACAATTCAGAATTCCTATATCTCCATGGGTATAAAATTTTTTTAAAATGATTCCGTCATCTATTGGTGAACTCTTAAATTTAAAAGATTTTAAAAAGAAACTGAAACACAACAAAACAATAACTGTAATAATATAAAATTATTTCCACAATTTTTCCCCATTCTCAGTTTTTATATTATATTGGCGGCTTATAATCTATATATATAGTGTGTGTTTGCTAATATAATAATTGTTGACAGTTATTTTAATTTTATGTACTTTTTTTTATATATAATGTAATATTTATTGTGACGAGCCTTGTATGATTTATATGTACAAATGATTTGAAGGCCAATAAAATTATCTATCTATTATTATCTATCTATCATCTATCGATCTATCATCTATCCTATCTATCTACGAGATATCTCTCTACTATCTATCATCTATCTATCTATCTATCTAGCTATCTATCTATCTATCTATCTATCTATCTATCTATCTATTTATCTATCTATCGATCTATCTATTACTATCTATCTATCTATCTATCTATACTATCTATCTATCTATTATCTATCTATCTATCGCATACGATTATTATCTATCATCATCTATCTATCATATCTATCTATATCTATCTATCTATCTATCTATCGATCTATGTATTACAAACCCAACCCACTTCTTATTGTTTGGAATTCTCAATTTAATTCAACTTCCTTAATGGATTGATTGTTTTTACGTATATTTTACTTTCTCCCTAATAAGAGTAATTACGATCGTGTCAAATTTTTGAAACTGAGTTTTTATCGGAAATACATAGTTTGAGGTCCACTGAGTATGAGAAAAAAAGTTTTCAGCGAATGATCTATACATATATGTGTGTGTGTGTGTGTGCGCGCGCGCGCGAGTGTGAGTGTATGTGTATTTAATTAGCACGTAACATGTGACGTACCACTTTTACTTGAAATATTTTTCTTAAAAGACTAATTTTGAATAGTTGTGCAGAATTTGTGGTTTTTAAATTCTCAAATGGTGATATTATGCAATTGGATCATTGTTTTTGATTGGTTCATTGATTGTTTCTACTGGGCCACAGTAAAATTTCTATTTAAAGAAAAATTGTCATTTTATATACAATTTTAATATCCAGTGCAAGAGAAATTCTTGTGAGTGTTTCGTCACTACATTTTCTCACAAAATGGTTATACTTAGTTAAAAAAACAAATTACTATTAAAAATAGAATTAGGTCAAGAATTCCCGAAAGTGATCTTATTTCAACTCTTGCGCAATCTTTAGCAAATATTACACATTAATGTTATAAGGCAATCGGGACTCTGATAGTTTGTTGATTCACGCTGTTGATACGCTCTTGGAACTATGCCTGCGAGAAAATAAAGAAGTCTCCTTTATCCGTATTTGGATTCCCGGTCATTTGGGGATAAGAGATAACGAATCTGCCGACAAAGCTGCTAAAGAAGCGGTATCAATGACTTATAGAGACGAACGTGTCCTTACAGTCGATTGGAAACTTTTCTAAAAAAAACAAAATCTTTCCAACTGGGAAAAGGAATGGTGTAATGGCAAGAGAGAGAAGACAGACTCTCTCTGGTACTCTCTGACTTACGAGGCTAGAGGAGGAGAACCGTATATAAGCCAGTGAGTAGACCTGAGATAATCTATCAGATTCAACCATACATCACAGCGTCGTTCAGAACTCTAACTCATTCCCTTATTCTATAAAAATCCGTACAAGTCCAGTGCAGTTTGTGTAAGCTTATAACAGTGTCTTCATATCTCGTCTAATTAATCAATCCTAATTTCTCTCCTCATCAACTCCATTATAATGGCAATCAGTGCAGCTGTCAAATAAACGAAGGAATATCAAGGGTACCACAAAAAAAATGGTCAACCTCAAATCGAAAGTCTCGGCGAGATGAAGTTGTCCCCTAGCGAGAATGAGACTCGGTCACATCATGTTGACACACAGCCACATATTCCGAAAAGAACCTCAGCCATACGACATTAACGGCCCCGCATATTCTATTGGAATGTTCGAAATATGTAAACGCGCGGGGAAAGATAAATTTGCCGACCAGTCTTACAGATGTATTAGGAGACAATCAAGGCAATATCAATAAGACTTTCGAATATCTTAGGGAGGTTCATCTATTCCATTTGTTGTGAAACTAGCTGTACATATGTATGTGTTTAGTTGTTTGCTGGTGTCTTGTGTATCGGTATTTATATTATATGTGATATAAGGGAGTAGAGGAATATGATTAGACCTGGATTGTGGGTCCTTACAAATTAGAAACAGGTACAAAGGACCATAGCTATTGTGCACCTTAAAAAAAAACTTTAATGATAATGTATTTGTTTTTTGTTTTTTGACCTAGCTTTTTAGCAAAAATTGAGAAGCTCTAGTAAAATAAAGTACAGCTGAACTATAATGAAATGTGAGCAGCAATAAAATGTAGAGGAATTGGGAAAAGCCTGGGCACTTGCGATTGCTAGAAGTAGAATAAGTCCTTTGTCAGTTACTCCCTAGTTATATACAAGTAAAATTATACAAGTAACTAATTTATAGTAATTTTAATATTTATTATTAATTTAATAAAACTACTAAAATAGAGATGTCATAAAGAGAAAGTCAAATATTAATTAAATTAATAAATGTTTGTTCATGTAATTGAACAATTTAATTAAAATAATTCTAAAGTAAAACAGTATGTTCATCTATTCTGGAGCATTGTTCGCTCCCGGGTTATATTTGCTTGCCTGTAAAATTGCTCGTCGTACAGCTTGAATGGAATAGAAATAACAGTAAGTGAAAATAACATCCCGGACGTCCCATACTCTACAACAGAACAGAACTCATTAGCGATAAATGTTCGAAAAAATAAGATAGTTCATTTTTCAAAAAGAACTGGAATAATAATAATAATAATAATGATTAAAATAAAAGTTTACTTATCGTCCAAATATGTGAATACAATTTTAATGATTTATATAATGTAGTTGATAAAAAGAGAAATTAGTTTTGATTAATTAAACGAGATATGAATACACTGTTATAATGTAGCTATAAGTTTACTCAAACTGCACTGGACTTATAATGATTTTATAGAATAAAGGGTGGGAATTGAGATATGACACGATGCGATGTATGGATGAATCTGATAGATAGATATCTAGATATCCCGTTAGGTAGATTTTCACTGGCTTATATACAGGTTCTCTCACTCTAGCCTGCTTAAGTCAGAGAGTACCAGGGAGGGTCTGTCTTCTCTCTCTTGCCATTACATTTAATTGATATCAGATTTTCTGCTCATGATTTGATAAGGTGAAAAGGCCTTCTTATTTCTAATTACAATAGTTTTTATTAAAATAACTGAAATCTTTTAAATATTATTTTCGGGATAGCAACTATCAGGAGAGCAACCATCCGGCGAGTATTGTAACAAAAATTTATACCCAAACGGGACACTACATTGTTAGAGCACCAAATGATGTCATCATTTCGCATGTTTGTTTTTATAAACACATAGATAATAGGACTAGGAAACTTCATTTTCATGTTGGTAACTGGATAGAATTTGGTTCATGTGAAATTATGTATACTTTTCATTAACTTCAATCCTACAATAAAATATCTCGATGCTTTCCAGTTCTGCGCATTTAACTACAACAAATTAAATATATATATTATTGAAAATAGTGCTGACATTTATTGATGATCGTATTAATAAGGGTTTTAATGTTAACATAATTCTTTTTTATAACAAGTCAATCAGTGTAGCAACAAACATTAAGTTGAAATAAACTCTCTGCACAAACTTGATAACCTTACTCTGACAATGCATGAAAATCAGAAACCGATCAGGAATATCAGAAATATGCATGCTGCGACGGATATTATACCAGATGTTTTCCAGATTGCGAACCCATCCACATAATTCAATATTTCTTTTTGTCTAATCTTTCTAAATTTTTTATATACTGGCTCTACCACCCGCTTGTGCAATTCCTGGCTTCCTCTAAAAATGATCGCCAGTTGTTTCTGCCAGCCGCTGCCATTCTCCATTTGCGTATTCCGAGTAGGGAACGTGCATCATCTTCGGCGCTGCCATCAGACAATCTAAGTGTCATTCTACCTTTTTCGTCTAGAATTCTCCTTGGATTTGCAACTTGATCCATCTTCGCCATATGACTAGCCCACCAAAATCTACTCACTTTAATCAGAGTGGCGATATACGCCTCTCTCAGTCATGCACTTCTTCATTTGTCCGCCTCTAGGATTAGCCAAACCGTCACGGTTCCATAAATCATTCAGAGGACTTTCCACTTAAATTTAAGTAACATAAGCTTTTGATATTCCAGCATTCCGAGGTATACATAAGTACCGGTCGAATCAGCACCGGACTTATAGATAAGAATCTTAGTGGACCATGCTTTTTTAAATATTTATGTAGACCAAAATATCACCTAATAGCAAGAAGGATTCTTCCAATTTCTTAAATAAAACTGAAAATTTCTTAAATAAAAATAAAACTTGGCTCAACTCCACAGTTTGAGTCTGTTAGTCATAATTGGTTTCACTAGCGCTCTAAATAATCAGTGTACTTCGTTATTTAATCAAGCAGTTTGCAAGCAGGTGGTAATGTTTTTTTAAAATCTATCATTTGAGACGTGTAAGTGATATCAAACAAATCGTTTGCCAATATAGAGCACAAGTTATCGTACTGTGATAGCGCATGGCAATGCAGTCTGGTTTAAGAAAACTGTTGAGCAGGCATGACAAATCTGAGAGTGAACGTTAAATTTTGAGATTTCTGGACATTAACTTTTATTTTCCATTTAGGAAACCATTTTTCCTAAAACAACATCTACTTTAGATGTTGTTGTTAGATGCCAGTTAATTGGACCAAAAGTTATGGGATCATCAAATCCAAATAAGAAGAGACGATAGCTATGCTATCTGTATATGTGAAGATTATGGTTTAAGGATCGATTGGAAGGTCTGAAATATATACTGTGAAAATTATAGGACCGAGAATACTTCCTTCAGGTACTCCAGCCTCACAGGTTGAAAAAAGTTTTTTGTTTGTGATTTACGCAGAAATAGTATTACATAAGAATTGAATAATAGGTGTGATGAAGAATATTTTCATTCAAAATCATCATGTTTTTATCCATCGTAGCATGCTTAATTTTCTTAATTCTTACCGGTTTCGGATTCTCATCCATTGTCAAAGTAAGGCTATCAATTTAGATAGAGAGTTTACTTCAATTTAATGTTTCTGTCATGCCCTACACTAGTCGATCAAGAAATACTTTTTGATATTTCTGCTTAGTATAAATTCCAGTAAAGTTCAGAGTATCGAAGCATTAACCCACTTCTACTAGTTGCTTTGATTTTGGAATTTCCGAGTGAAAATTAAATTGAAAAAAGAAATTTAAACAACAACAAAAAAAATGTAAGAATGAAACAGTCTCATTACTAAACTTTTCTGCTTACAACTTTTATAGTTAAGTAGTTTTATGTAAATAATAAAGTAATTGAATATTTACGATTTAATACCCTAATTATTATTCATTACTTTTCTACGTGCTTTCGGTACTTAATTCTATACAGCATATAATGCATATAAGAACTTATTCATTTGAAACCTAAATATTTAAATCTCTTAAAGTGTTTTTTCAACAATTAACTAAATTCTTCACGATTTAATTATGTATGCATGTTTGCAACACCATTAGCGGTGTGGGAAAAACCACCGTTGGACCATTATGTGGGTACTAACTTCCTATTTTTTTTTTTTTTTTTTAATAGGATCTTATTTCATTTTCTGTAAAGATTATGTATACATATTTTTTTTTCTTTGTTATTTTATTTCCTTAGTTAACCTAAATATTGTAATAATGGGGAATGAGTCAAGCTTTTTATAACCCCTTCAATAAAATATTTTTATTTTATATAGAATCTAAAAAAAAATGACTGCAAATAGTAAATTAACCTTTAAAATACTGTCTTGATTACTTGGATATAGTTAGTGCAATTTATTCAACCGAAGCTTTATTATTGTTCCTGTTCCTTTGTACAACGAATATCTGGACCTATGGCTTTTTATCATGGATAAAGATTTACAGAGAGTACAAGACGAAAAAATTTAAAAAAAAAAAACATTCTTTTTGTTAGTGAAGCATCTAAAAATAACGTTATTGGCTGGGAAGCGAGCTTCAAAACAACAAAGAGAAATAAAACAAGATTTACGTTATAGTAAGAATCGATTTCTATAATGAAACTTAAAAGCGGACGCAAATTAAATAATTTTACATAGAATCCTTAACGTCCATGAAAGTTTGTCGTCAAAGTGAAAATGGTATCTATTCAAGTTCTGCCCGTTTAATTTTAATCAGTGTTATTCAATTAAGCAGAATGATTTCATGAGGGAAAGTTTCTGATGGGAAAGTAATATAACCATCTTCCTTTATAATTAGATAATATTATTGGTAGAGTTTCCTCTGTATCCTTTATTTCACGTACATTGTAAAATGATACATTGAATACGAATTAAACATTGCGATACTTTGTTTAATCCTTAGAAGAATCATTACCAATTAGTGAATCAAGAAACCATGCTATTGCATGAATCATTATTTTAGTCAAAGAACAGTTGATTTGATTGAAATGATAAATTGAATAGTTGTTCAAACTTATTCATTTTACGAAACCTCTCATATTTACGAGAGCTTCATTGCAATCATCTTAAACAATTTTATTATTACAGTCCAGTCATACTGTCGAGTTTGGTTTAAGGCTGAGTTAAAATCACGTTATTTATTGATGGAATTAGCCATGTGTATTCAGGGATCACAAAATTATTGCGGGATGGGCAATTCGATTCGGAAGAAGCAAGTAATCAAAAAATTTCAGGGCTTTTTGAAGGCTTATCTTTGCATAAATGGCTTAAGGTCTCCAAATGTTGAAAATAAGACTTAACAAGGCATACACAGGGAGAGTTTCGATGACAAAATTAAAAAAAAAAAAAAATAACTCAAAAATAAATTCTGTAAAATCGCATTTTTGGTTAACCGAATTTCTTCCGATTCGGAATTCCTGTAATGCTTCTACTATATATATTAAGACTGCAAAGGTGAGATATGCTGAAAAAGATATGCTATACTTAATCGATACCTTAAAAAAAAAAACGCTTAACCCCCAAGAACCCCGAGAAATGTTGCAAATAAATGTGATATATGTAGATAGTGTACGAGACTTAAAGAAAATCATTGGAAACGTTTTTAAGAAAACCGCGGGAAATGAAAAAACAAACATTCAATAAAGTAGCACTTCCGGTTGAAGGATTTTACCCGAAACTTTTGTGTCCTATGCAGTGTTAGTACCTAGAATTAGAATTAGAATGATGCAGGGGGGAATCAAACCGAGGCACTGCAGCCTCCCATTGAGGCTTATTGTGCCAACCCCTCAAAACCTAGTAGAGGAAGCCCCCCTCCTCTTCATGAGGTCCAGAAGATTCCACACCAGTTCTTCTTGGAGTACGATTTCCTCCGGTCTCAAATGCGAAGATCTCACGACAATTGCCGATTGCAACGCAATAACAGCAGGTGAGAGGCCGTCTCTCCTCCTCCTGACACTCTGCACAAGGGCTCTGAATCCACCAATTCCACCTTGTGCAGATGTTTCTTGAACCAACCATGCCCAGTAAACAGGCCCGTTATCAGAGAAATCTGCTACCTGCTTAGACCCAGGGTGTCTCTGGTCTCTGGTTCTTCTTCTACCCAGCTCTGGCATGACCATTATGCCATGTTTTGCCCCAGTACTTAGACTCCAGTGACGATTATGCTCTCTCCGAGTCCGTTCCCTCAGAGACGCCTTTGCCATACTTTTGGCTATTCCCAGAACAGCTTCCTATCCACAGAAGGGAGTATTCGCTCCCTCCCTGGCCAGTTGGTCGGCTATTTTGTTACCTTTAATCCCCTTCTGACCCGGCACCCATACTAGCCGAACTTTGTTGTGCCGGGATAATGCTTCCAAGGAGTCTCTACACTCCCTGACCAGGGAAGAAGTAATTTTGAATGCCCGATATGCATTCAGTGCAGTCTGGCTGTGAGAGAAGATGCATATCTCTCTATTCCTAAAGCCTATACGTAAATTCTCCTCAGCACAGATGTTTATTGCATAAACTTCAGCCTGGAAAACTGTGGAGTATCCTCCGAGGGGCCTCGCAATGCATACCTCCGGCTTAACTCCGGCTTACTACCTAAATGGAATACTAAGTTTGAGCTGAACAACACTTGAGTTTCCGGGTTGTTGAGACCGCGTCAGTGGTTTGCTATAAATCGGCGTGTAGCTACCCTAAAGAGGCTCATTGCAATATAATTGGTTTCTAGCAAATCATTGCGCGGTTTCAACCCGGAAAACTCAAGTGATTTCCTTGAAAATGGTCGCGGAAGTTAGAGCTTCCTGCGATTTTGTTGTTTTTGAGATATTAGGTTCACACAAACGCGCGGGCGCACACGCGCACATAAATACATGCAAACCATTCGCTAAAAACGTTTTTTTTCGTACTCAGGGGACCTCAAAACATGTATCTACGTTGAAAACTCAATTTCGAAAATTTTACACGATGAAGCAATAAAATATCCTAAGTTAGATATTTTTCGCGATAAATTACTGTTCGGTCGGCTCCCTTTGAGGGGTTAACTCTGCCTCGATATTTTTCACTTGGTATTTTTCGTCATCATATTTCCCACGCCTTCTCCCTTATGTTTCTCATACGCCTACTTCCGCCCGCGCGTACGTACGCGCTAATCTCCTTAGTGCCCTTTGACACTCATTTCCGCCACTAATGGTTTCTGAGAAACGTAGTTATTGCCTTCCCCAAACTTCTGCATCACCCCTCTTCCATCCCTCTTCCTATTTCACCATTTGGCCACATCGTTTTTCCCCCTACTTCCTATGCCGGCCAACCCCCTTTTTCGTCCTCTCTTGCTCACTTGGCCCTTGTACCTCGCCTAGTGAACGTGTAGTTGCCACTTCCTTCTAGTGCCAGTGCTTTTACTTCACCTTAATAATTTATTCGCCGTATTCGCGCCTTCGTGTTCAAATTAATTATTTACTGCCTCCGTGAGACGCAAAAATCTTCTTTCCTCGCCACCAGTGAAGAATTACTCACCTTCCGCGCCTGGGTTCTTCTAGTACCCTCAGCCACTTCACCCGCTTCCACGAAGCACTCCAGCCCCCTTCCTCTCTCCTCAAATCTTTCTTTCGCCAAATTACACACATACATACGCGCACCTGCACTCACACTGATTCACAACACCCACTCCTCCTTCTTCAGTCCGCCTATCACTTCAGCATCACGCCTTCAACTCATCACTCACCGTCAGCTAAGGGTAAGTCTCATTTTCATTTCTTTGCACTGTTTTTTCATTCCGCTTCTTGGCGTACGCTCGCACCTTGGGTGTCTGCCGCGCAGACAATTACAATTTGAGATATAATTTAAATTATTTGGTGGTGTTCCTAGCGTATCATTTAAAAATTATATTATATTCTCTAATGTAAATATTTGTCATGCAATAAAAAATTGTTACATTTTATTTCTCCATTTGTGGAAATTAATCCTTATTTTTATTATTTGTTAATCTAGTGAACAGTCCAAGTTTTCATACCGTATAACATGCAAAGAACATCAAAGTGATTTTGGTTTATACAGTGTTTAGTACAGTATGAGAAATATGGTGCACTGTGCCAGACAAGTTGGACAGTTTACCTGGCTTCTAATATGTCATCTGAAGGACAAAGTCCTCTTTGCCGGTGACCTGAACTCCAGTACTGGACACAAAGGGAGTGACCACGACCAGCAACTGGAATGTAATGGATGTTACTTTTTTTTTTGCGCTACGTCTCTCATTTAATCTTTTACTTTTTAAAAATATTACAGTCATTTGTTTTTGTTCATTTTGTAGCTCTTGTTATTTTTTTTTTATATATAGTTTTTTTATATAAAGATATGTCCTTTGTACAAATCAACAACATAGCTTTCTAAGCGACTATTGCCATTTAGGATACAACGTTTACATAATAATGTAATATATTACAATAATAAACATGTAACTTTAAACCATACTCCATGTTTACCTACCATGTTGAATATACCATTAATGATTTATCTCTATAATTATCTATTGTGATATAGCATAATATTTCGAGCTCTCAATTGTATGGGGTGATCTACGCTTGCATACAATATTTGGTTAAAGCATCCTAATGACGTCCGAAACCGGTCGATGATCACAAAAAGAAGTAGGCTATCATGGAAAATATCCTTGATACTTGGCTCAACTCCACAATTTGAGTCTGTTAGTCAAAATTGCTTTCACTTACGCTCTAAATAATCAGTGTACTTTGTTACTTAATCAAGCAGTTTGCAAGTAGGTGGTAATGTTTTTTTTTTAAATCTATCATTTGAGACGTGTAAGTGATATCAAACAAATCGTTTGCCAATATACAGCACAAGTTATCGTACTGTGATAGCGCATGGCAATGCAGTCGGGTTTAGGAAAACTGTAGAGCAGGCGTGACAAATCTGAGAGTGAACGTTAAATTTTGAGATTTGTGGACATTAACTTTTATTTTCCATTTAGGAAACCATTTTTCCTAAAGCAACATCTACTTTAGATGTTGTTGTTAGATGCCAGTTAATTGGACCCAATCCAAATAAGAAGAGACGATAGCTATGCTATCTGTGTATGTGAAGGTTATGATTTAAGGATGGGGTTGGAAGGTCTGAAATATATAATGTGAAAATTATAGGACCGAGAATACTTCCTTCAGGTACTCCAGCCTCACAAGTTGAAAAAAGTTTTTTTCGTTCGTGACTTACACAGAAATAGTATTACATAAGAATTAAATAATGGGTATGATGAAGAATGAAGATTTTGAGTTTCCACAGTAAACCCGGATGTGAACACTGATTAAATGTTTGTGTGAAGCAAGTCGGAGAAACCCATCCGAGCAATTCTACTTTCGTTCAAGAAAAGTGGCGATTAGATCTACTAAACGATGACCGGTTTTCGTTAAGGAACCAGATGCGTTGAGCCCAGCTCACTAAAAAAACCGTATTTTTAATGACTACTACCAATCAACAGGTTAACTCCTTAACTGATAATCCGTTTTATTGCCGCTACTATTTATAAATGGTATATTTATTATACGTGTATTATTCTTTTGTTACCGTAATCGGTATATACAACTTTAACTTCTTTAGTATATCTGTTTATGTAATTATTTGTAATGTCAAACTTCATTTATATAGTAAGTTATACCCCCCTCCCGCAGACAAATTATGATTAAAGAAAGAAATAAATCTTGTGATTCCATGTGTTTTGCTCAGCACTCCTTTAATATAAGTGTGCCTGTTTAAATACATACTCTTCTCTATATAAATCTATAGATATAACATTGAGATTCACAAGCTAAGCTATATAGCATATTGGAATTCCAAGTTTAGTGTGTTAATTGAACCAAAGACTAAATATCGATTGCATAAGTTTCACTAATTACTAGAGATAGATACTGTAGAATGATTTACAAACTTGTAGTACATCTTATAACTTCTCATAACTTGAATCAGTTTGTTATAATTATGTTTCCAAATATTATTATAGTAAATTAAACTTTTTGTTATTATAAGTTAATAATCTGTATAGTACTCGTTGCATATATCTATTCTAACTATTAATGTTTCTAATTAATTAACAAATACCAGTGACTGGAAAGCAAATATTATCTACTAACTGTAATTAATTTATTCTTTTCTTATCTCATTTCTATTATTATAATGTATAATACTTGTAAACCTGTTTATATATGTATTTATTATGTATCTATTCTAAATACATATCTAATATTTTATAAATAGAACAACATTCAATTCTTTCAGCTTACTGAATTGAATACATTAATATTAATAATGTTACAGTACCAATTCACCGCAGTCTCGGTCTGTAGAACTGAACAGAGGTGCTAAAATTTTCAGTGAAAACAAAATTGACTCCGTCTTCCATTTCATCTGAAATTTTATAATATATTGATATTCATGAAGCCCCCACAATATAGAGACATATTAAGATACATACTGGAAGTTTTCCCAAAGAATACAAAACAAATCTGATGTGGCTCACAAGACTTTCACTTACTGTAATTTATATAGTTTTAATTGATAAATTTTATAAAAAATTACGAATGTTTACTGAATGTGACAGTCTAAAAGAGGTTTACAGAAAGTTCAGTAATAGAAACAAGTTGGTACCAAAATAAATCATTGGGAGCCGGTTATATGTGTAATGTGATAACAAGAAGGAAAATATATAATTTTTAATTATAAAAAATTATATCTAGTGGTGCCAGCCAGACGCTATTATTCAGGTCAAGAGCCGCGGTCAGTGCACATCAAAGGGACCGCCAAGGAAAGGAACCGCCAAAGACACACTGCTTTCAAAAGGGTCATTATACGGTCAGTATACAGAAGCCGCCTGGCCAATATACAAAAGTCAACAAATCACTCAAAATACCGACCACCTGGCTACAGTCCTTTGATAATTACTATCACCTGTTGCCACACCTGTTCGCCGACCTATTCAAGACCTAGGGACAACACACGGGAATAAACAAACACTCAAAATACCGACCACCTGGCTACAGTCTTTTGATAACCGCCAACACCTGTTGCCAGACCTATTCAAGACCTAGGGTCAACACACGGCAAGAGATGTTTTAGTGTGACCCGTAATTACAGACTTGTCAATGTGTGAGTGATGGCAATATAACGTCTCTCAACAGGAAGTTGGGAGGATTATTCTTCAGTATTTTATCAGCGTAACATCAAGATTCTACGAGTGACATAATTCATACATCGGAGCGCGTCCCTATCTAAGTATTTAAACATATATTTATTTATCATCATTATCGTTGTGCATTCTAGTTACAATTTAAATCATTTTAAATTAATTGTAGTTTATCTTTTCAAACGGTTCAATTATTGTTAAATATATATATATATATATATCTATTTTCGTAAATTAGTAATTCATATTCCGAGTAACAACTCTCTAAAAATCACTAACTAACTCCCAACTATTCATCGCAATCATACACCTCTTCAAGACATCTGATTCCACTACAACTGGTGGCAGCGGTGGGATCTGATCATCCGATACATCCGATAGCTGAACCCCATACAACTGCACTAACTAACTCCCAACTATTCATCGCAATCATACAAATCTTCAAGACATCTGATTCCACTACATATGTTAAAACTTCCATTTAATTTCTCCTGGTACATTATTGAGAGTTGATAAAGAAAATAGATAGAAAATGTGAAACCAATTCCCAAAAAATACAAAAAAAAAAAAAATAATTCCAGTACAACTGTTAACTATGTCGGATATAAGGAGAAGCACTGCGGACGTTCGAAACTTTTCGAAATTCAGTTAATAATATGATTGTTGTAAACAATATGTACGTTGGCATGATACAAACAAAATTAAAAAAAAAGTAAATTTACGCATGGACTAACAAATCTGTGAACTCCATCAAATGATGAAAGTAAAAATATACAAATATAATTTATATAAATTCAATTTTTTTTCTCTCTCTCTCTTTGATCCCCGTATAGCACAGTATGCATGCATTACATGCGTTATCAGTCTATAATAACACATATTACAACATTTTTTGTAGTTTAAAAATACCATCTTTTAATGTTTACATTATTAGATATTCACCATTTTAAAATCATAATAAATTAAATTAATAAAAGCAGCAGGAATTGTTTAAAAACGAAACCATTTAAATGTCACAAATTCATTGTAATTTGAGGTTTTAATACTCACTGCGGTTGAAGACATCCATCCTTAAGTAACGCCACCTGAATCAAAAATCTACGATAGCCTTCGACTTTCAAAAAGATTGTGCTAACACTGTATGAGAACTTTGCAGCTCACAATAACAATTTGGATCATTAATGACCTTGAAATGGAGTAAATATGCTTGAAAATTCCCCGTAATTTTGTAGGGGTCAGTAGCAGATTTTTAACCCCCAAGCGGTCACAAAATGTTAGAAAAAATAACTTTATAGAGCTACCCTTACTACTTACCATCCACAAAGTATTCAATAGAGACAAGCTGTTAAGTTCAAAGTTGTCAGTTAAACTAAAACATGGAATTCTAGAGTAACTCGAGAGCTTGGTTCTTAGATGCTTCCTTTGCCAATAATTCAATCCAATAAATTCAATATTTTGTAATAGAAATAAAAGAAAATTCTAATACCCAAAAGTGAATAAATAAAAATAAAGTAAAAACAACTGAAAAACAAATGATGTTATGATTAATTAAGAATTTATACGTAATTAATTAAACAAAACTCTAAAGTTGAATTCACTCAATAAATAGCCTCTATTATATCGAGGCATGCCCAAGTGCATTACTTTATCTTAAGAGGAAGTATTGTAATCGTGTCAAATTTTCGATATCGAGTTTTCACCGGAAATATCCGTTTTGAGGTCCCCTGAATCCAAAAATTGGTTTTTTTTAGCAAATGGTCTGGTTTGTGTGTCCGGTGCGTCCCGTGGTTGGTGTGTGTGTGTGTGTGTGTGTGTGTGTTGTGTGTGGTGTGTTGTATGTAGTAGTGAACAGATAGCTGAGAAGGAAACGAAAAAATCGGAGGATAGTTGAAACTTGATATACCGTTAAGTATCACCAGGAATATGACCCTGCGTGATCTGTCCAAAATGCCTCACGGAAGTCCACGTTACTAGTTGGATTTTATTTTTATTGTTTTGCGATTTTTCAAAAAAAATGCTCTGACGATTTTCTTGTAAACTAGCATATCACCACATATTAAAGCGCTACAACTTTTAGTGAAATATTTCTCCGGAAAAACGCAATGAAGGCACTTTTGGGGGAGGGGTGGAGTTAGGTTTTCATCTAAAGTGCTATTTCAGTTTATTAGACAGTTCTGTCATCTAAATAATGTTAATTAGAATTAAATATGTTGTTGAAATTCCGAGTTTGAAAAAAATTGGATAACCGGAAGTGCGTTTACTTTACCACTTTATTAAATGATTTATTCCTTTTTCGCAATTTTCTCAAAAATGGCTTCGACGATTTTTTTGAAACTTTATATATAAACTAAACATGCAATGATCTACATCTTTTATTTATAACATTTCTTTGGGAAAATTCTTTTAAGGACACTTTTAGGGGAGGGGTGGGTTATGTTTTTCTCTAAAGTGCTATCATAGTTGATTATACAATTCTATCATCCAAACATAATTAATTAGAAATAAATAGATGGCTGAAATTCAGTTTCAAGAAAATTAGTAAACCGGAAAGGGCGCTTTTACTGAACAGTTTTTTCAGTTTTCGACGAATTTCATTCAAATTTGGTACACAAAACTATGAAATTTGTCAATTATAATTTTGAGAACTGGCGTAAGAGAAAGTTGGTGAGTGTTTCACACCAGATTTTTTTTTTTTTTTATACTTATTCTGCCAAACATATTTACCATTAAGATACTGAATAACATTTTCAGGCTAATAAATTTTACCCTTACCCACCTCATTCCAAACTCTTGCAATCTGGGGCAGAAACCTATATATAAAATGCACTATATTTTCTAAAAATATGCAAATTATAATGCTTATCTTTGGAGCCAATCTATGGTTGAGATAATGATTACTACATAAATCAATATCTAAATTTATACGTATGTAGTATGCGTATAAGAGAGAGTATGAGAGAACCTCACGTGATTCACATTTCCCATTAAGTAAATTCATTATTTATTAATGTTAAATAGATTATCAAATGAATCATTGTCATTGTTTATATTATAATTCAGTGTAACTCCATGCGTAGCCATAGGTTTATTTGGTTATTAATAATATCAATTGCTAATATTTTAGGTAGGCGATTCTGTGGCATAGCCATAACTTTTTTGTTGTAATCATAATGTAAAAATGTACGAATGTTAACATTATTTCAGAATATAATCAATATATTATAATGAGGTATATTTCTGAGTAGCATCAAAAGAGCCCTCTGAGGAAATACGTGTTGAATGTATCAACATTTTGGTGCCCCTTAGTATCTCCATCCACATTTGAGCAATATAACATATTATAGCTCTTAGAATAGCGTTAAATGATTACTTCTTCGAATTGCTTACTAAATGATAGTAGCAGTGCAGCAGCCGATTTCCAAAACACTTATCAAAATAACTATTGCTTGAATGTATTTATCGGCGTGAATGTATTTATTAGCATAAATGTATTTATTGCATGAAAATTAGATTAGGTTTATTATCTTTGGGTTGAAAGAAATTTTATAAAAGTATTTCGACTCCATTAGGATTGAGTACATTTAGGATTAGTCCATTTTAGTGAGAGCAGGAACGTTTGTTGAACGACCTGCATATCCCAACTAGTTTTACAATAAACAGCCTACTCAGAATAGATTATATTATAAGAAAATATTGCATCCAACATGGCACCCAAAGTACTTTTAATCGTCGCAAATTTTACTCAAATTTAAAGGGATGGCAGAACAATATATACACTCTCGCTTGTCGACTAGATTGATGATATAAGTGGGGATGTGTGGAAAGCTTCAAGAACCTAGGGCTCTTCTCGTCTTGTTCAGCAAGGTGTTGTGCAAGAAGCCACTTATGTTACCAGCATGTGCCATTCCTGATTGAGCGGCTCTAGTAGGAGAAAGCAAATAATGACCGGGGGGCGCTAATAACCACAGTAGTTGATGCGCTCCCCACCCCCTCAGAAAAAGTAACTATTGCTATATTTTCTCTATTAAGCCTCCAACCATTCCTTTTGCCCACTTTTTTCCAATTCCAGAATCTTGGATTTATTTAAGATAACGTAAGAATTCCATATTGCTGCATACTTAGGTCATCTATTTATCATACACGTAAATGAGTTTTCTACCAGTTAGACACGTCTTAAGGACCTCTGAGAACGAAACAAATTTTTTAGCAAACGATGTATCTATGTTTCTATGTATAAATATTTGTGTATGAACAGGGTGGTGTGAACAAAAAATCTTAAAAATCAAATATCGCAGAAAGGCTCAAATTTGATACTCCGTTTAATATCCTACCTCATATTATAGAAAGGTTGCAATAAAAAACCTTTTAATAGAGTCTCCAAAGTAAAAATTAAGAAATAACGGCCATCTTGAAGCTGAGAACAGGGCAATCATATTTTTACAGTCTGTTCTGTTCATATTATTTTTATGTGTCTATTTTTGTCCTCTTACAAAAGTTCTGTCAGTCAATGTCATATCGAACTCACTTCAAAATAAATTTAATCTTTAAAAAACAAAAATAAAAATAAATAAAACGTAGAAATGTTGTTGCAGCATTCTGCTTCATTATTTATTCAAAACATAAAAATACTTAAATAAATAGTAAAATGAATGTATAAATAAATAATGTTTTTATGAGAAAATCTAGTTATTCCAAAGTTTTTGTTTCTTGGACTTGATAGTGGAATCAAAAAAAGGGACATTGACATAAATGTGAGTTAAATTTTTACATGAATTAATTACATTATTATACTGTAGCCACTGTTTAATTATTGACTAATTACACACTATAAATTATTACACTGTTAATTTTCTGAATTAACTACTTTCTCATATTGAACCGTTAATTTCTATTGGAGTGAGAGAGAGGAAGTGTTGCCATAAAGATGTCAGTCTAAAGATCTCTGCCTTCAGTTTCCATAAACTTGACGAAGAGATGGTTACAACATTTTGCTATGATTAGATTTATTTCTTAATTGAACTACCATAATTAAATCATACTCATTAATATTTGACAAAGAGTTAATTTTCTTTTTACCATTATACAAGGTTTATGTGATAGTAAAATGGAAAAGAATGGTAAGGCCATGGTGAATGATGGCCAGTGTCTGACCTCTACTGGCAGTAACGTTCAGTAAACCGCCTTGCTAAATTAGAACGGATCTCATGGTGGGCAGTTTGGTAAGAGGAGAGCCACCCCCTCACTCACACAGCCTACCCCGCTCCATGCACGCATACACACACACACACACACACAAGGCACTTGATCTACAACTTTCTCTAATCACACACCCTCCATCCTAGTTTACCTGCTGTTTAACGCCCTTCCGTCCCCCATCGGTGATCTACTTAACTCCATCTCCTATCCCCAAATCCAACGCCCACTAAAAACCCCCAGAGTATTCTCTTAGTAACACCCACCCTCTCACACTCATTCTCACCTGGAAAATTTATCTTTTAGAACTGAACACCGAGTTAAGCTATTGTGGCTAGATTTGGTTTTTTTTTCTTTTACTATTCTTTAACTAGTTTTTTATTTTATTTTTATTTTTTACGTTTCTAACTTAATTTCATTGTGTGTTTCAGGTGAGTTTTGTTAATAATCTAATCTACTACAAAGATAGGTGGATCAAACTTGTAAGTAAAAATATCTTTTTATTATATTAAACCTCAAAGTCTACATTTGCATGGGGCTATGCAGGCCGTTTTCAAACTGTGGGACGCGTCCCTTAGGGGAAGCGCCCTCCATAATTTTACAAGAGGGGCGTCAAATAAATGATCAAGGCAGGCATCAGATTTATTTTTTTATTAATTTAAAATATAATTAAAACGAATCAATTTTGAAGTATACAGCCCGTCTAGGTTTGGTTTTATGTTCAAGATAGTCACTATGATCTTCCTTTCTATTTGAAGTTTGTTTCTATATTGAAATTTTAACACAGCTACAGCAGAAAAACCAATTTCTGCAAAGAAAAACCAAAATTGAGTTTAAATTTTCCTTGTATTGGGTACTTTTGTCTATCCTATGCAACCAAACTTAGTTAAAATTTAAAAAAAAAAAATCAAAACTAATGCTTATTTAGATATTAAACCTTTTCCTTTTCGTTAATCGGATAATCATCAGTTAATGGCTAGTAGCCTCCTTCCGCACATGCAAGCACAGGGTTCGTTATATACAAGTGCATAGTGATATCCAACATTATTATTTTTGCTCAGGTCAATAAGTTGCTAATGCATTCCCAAAACGCAGGGAAGAGATGGACGCAGCTAAGGCCAGAATAGATCTAAGATAAGCATCTCTGTAGGAATATAATGAATGTGTATCTAGAACGCGATAACACGTATAGATTATAAAACAAACATAAGTATAAATTGAAAATAAAAGATGATAAATGAAGACAAAATAAATTAAATACAAAGGTTATAATACAAATATTTCCACAAGTATACAAATAAAATTGAAAACTATAAGTAAACCAAATCCCAAACATTCTTTTAAAGTTTTCTAGGTTAATAAACTATTTCAGACTATTTAAAACAAAAAAAAAAACACCAAGGTAACTAACTACACGAAAGTGGATACAATTTTTAAACCAGGAAGATTTTTTTCCTTTTATTTACTTCCCAAGTCCAGATTTTGGAAAGCTGTTTCGTTGTTAAATATAATTGAATGCAAACAAATATTTCTGTTTTTTCAAACATCCATAATAGCAAAAAATAATTGATGTATACCAAAAAAGAAGTAAATTAATCAACTTTATAACATTTCTACATGAATAATTTTTTTTTTTTTTTTTTTTTTGGAAAACGTAATTTTTTTCACAATAGTTTGATTATATCTTATGAATGTAATGATGAATGCAATATATTGTAAAACATGTATAGAATGATATAGTTCTAACTTGAGTGGGATTGGTGAGAGGTTGACGTTACAGATTCGATTTAACTTAATGTCAGTATGAGAGAGAGTTTTATGTACATATCTGTGCATGAGTATATCTGTGTGTATGTGTGGGTAATTATTTGTGTGAGCTTAATGGGCAAATGTGTGTGAACTTAATGAACTGTGACGTGGGATTTTAGAGTTGTCAACATTTACAAATGATTTTAAGAGAGAATGAGAGTTACATATATCTAGAAATGGATAGATAGCGAAATTATGTCGGAGAGTAGGAATAC
The DNA here is from genome assembly GCA_011037195.1 of Triatoma infestans. Lineage (NCBI taxonomy): Eukaryota > Metazoa > Arthropoda > Insecta > Hemiptera > Reduviidae > Triatoma > Triatoma infestans. The sequence continues at coordinate 101,547 of JAAEAF010014569.1, read as the reverse complement.
GACACTGGATTAGGGCGGACTAGTGTGCGTGTGTGTGTGTTTTGTAGGCCCGAGCTGGTTGAAGTAGGCTCCAGTGATGGATTAATACTTTAGAATACAAAGTGGTACAGAATGATGGCACGATGAGTGGAGAAGAAAAAGGGCAGCCTGCCGATGTTTGAACTGTGAATATATTATATATAGATGTACTACAAGCATTAGTGAGGCGTTCCATCATCGGCCAGCAGTAGGCGAGTAGTTGTAAGACTGCTGCAGGGTGAAACAGTTAGATAGAGTTGGGACTTCTTCTCCTCTCTGCTTCTCTTCTATTCTATAAACAACACATTTCTCTACAATACTAATATTAGACTATTAATTGTTTAAACGTTCCTTCATAATCTGCACATTAATATGGTGACCTTCCTATTTCACTTATGTTTTACATTGTATTACAAATCATAATATCCGAATATTTTATCCTTTAAAGATGGCATAATCTTTTACAATCAACTACAGGATTAGTTTTCCGACACAAAACTATTCATAAAAAGTAAATATTACAGTATTGTGAAATGTACTAATACTACTTCCTTCATTTTCTTTTATTGTCGCAAGCTCGAGATTGAGTACCGGAAAATATACATTTTGAGGCCTCCTGATTTGTGAACACCAGAACAGAATAGGGCTTTAATGAATGGGCCAAGAGAAGACTATGAGCAAAGTTCACAGTATCTTCCAGGTAGATAAGTTAGACATGTCCAGTTCAACTTCGACGGGAAAATATTGTAATCAGAAGGAATATCATCTTCTCCGAAAACTAGGCGCCATGAAAGCAATTATCATCCTTACAATCGTTCCCATACCTCGTCAGATTTAATGATCTGGACAGGAACAACAAAATTACCCTAGCTTAATATGCCAGGGTATGCTTGATTAGAAGGCAATAAGATGAGATGGGCAACTGGTCGCAGTCGACGGGTCGTCGACTGTTTGAGAAGCGAGAAATGTTATGTATGTCCCTTCTCGTTTAAATAAATGATATATGTTATGCATGTAATTGCATTTTTATTACGAGTAGGGGTGAGAATTATTCCCAATGCTCCACACATAATATATATTACAGCAAAGGCGCAGCAGCAAATTCATGGAATCATTTTGTAGGATAAGTGACTGAGGTATAAATCAGTCAGAGTGTAATTAGGCTTTGTCGCAGGCACCATTACTCTTGGGGGCATTATAGCTTCAATGAGTGTAGTTAATAGCCTTAAGGAACTTCAAGAAGCTAGGTTTAGAAAGCTATAGAACCTGCATATTGTGTAGGGAGTTAAAGGAGTCTGACTCTACTTGACTTCCTGTGGAACATATGCTATTGTAGGGGTAGGGAACCCCCACCACTCATCCACTCTAGCGGAGAGAAACAGCCCCTCTCGCACAGAGAGGAGAGGTTCGGCCAGTGGATATATATATGAGAGAGAGAGACAGTCAAGGATCATCCTGTTCAATTCAGTCTTACACATCAGACATCATTCTGTTGATTCACACTCCGTACTTATCATTTTAGCCACGTCAGTCTGTCAGTTCAGTTCAGTTCTAAATTCTGAAGTGTAAAGTCCCTGGCAGTCAGTTATATATATACACATATCAATTACGTATCTTAAACCAATCTTAAGGTGTTTATCTATCATCATCAACAACCAACATCTCCATACAACACCCTTACACTATCATCCAATATTGTTCTAAAGCCTGGGTACTTACTGGGTTTTGGAGGAGGGCATCTTATTGAGAAATTAACTGGTAGATGTGTTACAGTTAGGAGGTCTCATCCATTACTAGAGGCATTACTAGGGGCACAAAATAAAATCGTTTAGCTACTCCAACTCAACTAACAGAAAGGTTTCGTGCGAAATTCAATCTTCCTTACTTTCAAAATTTATTTCCCGCTATTTTTCTCGAAAATGGCTCCAAAAGTTTCAATTAAAATTGCTTACTAATCTACACATTTGCGTAAAGGCCATATACTTTTATTTAAAAATAACTGAGAAATCTATAATTTTGTTAATACGATATCTGAACAATTAAAATGAACAATAACAGTAAATTGTCCGTATTTCTTTTCTTCTTTTTTTCGTTTTGTGTCCTAGTTGGATTAGTAAACTGGTTTAGGAAAGGAAGTAGAAATCTTTTTTTTTCTTTTTTTTAATGGTAGGAGAACTCAGTAACAATCTCGCGTGCAAACGTAACGTCACCAGATAAAAGATTGTATCTCGCAGTTTGAACGCATTGTTCTAACGCCAAATTGTGCAATAAATAATAGCCAGGGTGTTTGTATACGGTGTTTGTGGTAGTGGTGAGCATTAGTAAAAGAGGAAAGCATGGCAAACGGTGCTGTCACAGTGGCTAGTAAAAAGAGACGGAGCATCGATCTTGTACAATAGGGAAGTTGCATGAATTACTAGCATCGCCTCTGCATAACGGTCCACTACCTCACTCTAGCACAAAAAAAAAAAAAAAAAATGTGTATATATGCCAGATAAAAAAAGGATGAATCCCTCCAGCCCCCTCTTTACAGACCGATACGCTTGTGCAGATCTCCGGAACCGGGGATGTCCTTCTATTATATATTGTAGGCTTTGCCGTGTCTAATGCGCTTAGGCTTCTTTGTGGTGAAGATTTCCAATAAAACCGCAATATATGTTATTATTCGCCAATATAATTTAATTTTGAATTCACTGCGTAAAATAAAATATTTGAAAATCATTATTATTAAATATTTATGCGCCGTTATGCATTTATTTTTATTCTAATAAAAAAATATGATGAAAAATACACTTCATTGATTCAAACAATCATTCAAAGCGCCATTTCGTGGAAAGAGAAATTTGAAATGTTCTTTTCGTTCAACCAGTAATTTTAATAAAATCAGTTAAAGTTAGTTCAAGGTTACGGATAGCCTAGGTTTCTAACGGACACCCAGGAATAACGAAGTAGAACACTGGCGGATTCAGAGTAGCATTCAGAACGCCCATTAAGACTGGGATTGTATAGCGAAACTCAGGAGGCCGCTCGTTTAAAAAACCTTGGTGTGGCATACAGAAAGTAGATTTATTAATATTTGTTATCCAACAAATCCAATCAACTATTCAGTCCCTATTAGTGGTCGCATTGGTTAAGCCAGACTAGATAAACCTTTAGTTTAATCTATTGTGATCTAAAACGTCAAGCTAATTTCATTTCCAGATTAATGAATTTTGAGAGCATAAAGTTTATGAAATCAATATCACCAGTGACAGACAATCCTAAATATGAATCCCTAATATTATGATAAAATCCAATATGAAATAGTTCCAAGCGATGTAGAATAATAATTAAAAAAAAAAAAAATTGTTATTCACATTAAAATAATATTTATCTGTAAGAATTAATCTGTTTTAATATCTTCATTTTAGCAAGGCTAGGATTTATTTATAAAGTGGTGGAGTCCATTTTTATCTGCATATCATTTAAATAAAATGTATGTTTTATAGCAGTATATAAACAATAATATAATAAAATAATAATAACAGTAATCATAAAAAAAAATGTGTTTTATTAAATATGACAATATTAAATGCATAAAATTTTACGAGAATAATATGCTGGGAACTAGAAATAGTTTTTTATATACAATTACTCCTTGTCCATTCTTCCACCATTACAGACCGTTATACTTCCCATCTATTATATATCTACTGGTATAATTGTGGGAATAAAAGGTCCTTCAACCGGACTTTAATAAATGAACATGTAGGATATAAGGTAAATAAAAGTTGAAGAGGACCACAGAATGATAATGGACATTAGAAAGGCGGGGAAACATTAAGAGTGGCATACTTATATTGTATTGGTACAGAAGATCAAGTCATTATATGACTGATATATAGCAGCAAAATGTAAGGTGAATTATTCTATGGAATTCTATACTTTATTTTATTTTTAACGAATATCTAAAATCCATTCAATTAAACATTATCATTCAATTGGTTCTTTTATTTATTTATTACTTTATTTTAAGAAATATATTTTCCCTAGTTATCAGTTTTGTAAAGGCTCTTTACAAAGAGCAAAAGTAAATTTAACAGTTTTATTTAAAAAAAAAAAAAAAATAGAATAAAATAAACTTTTATCTCAAGTTAACTGTTCTCTTTTTCTTAGCTCTTAGATTTTAAACACCCCGATGGAAAGATGAATATTAAAAGATGAAAGGAATATGGACAATTTTATCATTTAAATTTCCTTAGTGGGGGGGGGGTCTATATTTTCTTGAAAACTGGAATAAGTTATTTCATTTCCTTTTGGGAAATGATTAATTAATCAATGTTCCACTCAACCGAGAACAGCTGCTTCCATTTTCCCTTTCTCCTGATTTTTAATTATTTCCTTATCAGACATTTGGAAAGCTCAAAAAAAATTGGTAAAGAAAATATTTTATTAAAAGATTCGATCAATCAGAAGGCTGAAGAGTACAAAACTCTAATGACTATTGTAATATTACTTTTCTTAATGTTCACAGTTTTTATTTGGATAACATAGTCTAATAAATAAAACAATATCGTCTGTTTTTTTTTTCTTGGATTCTTGACATATTTTACACTGATCACATCAATTGAAATGTGGTTGGTGATGAGATGTGTTGTAGTGTAGTGGTAGCTTGTGACGTGAGCGGTTTTGTAATGGGCTTATGTTTGTAAGTTTTAAGAGAGAGAAGTAATAAGAATAATTAAGAAAACACTGGTCGATTAAATTAAATATATTCTTTAAAGATATTTAAATGCTATTCAATAACGCAGCTTTATGCTTATTAATTTACTGAAATTAGTGGGAATAAACTCTTATGTTTTAACTTATATCTGACACTGAATACCTGAAGTGTTCTGCTTCGGTGTCTGTTTCAGACTGTTCATGAAGGAATGTCTTCTAATTGTTCGTTCAAATCTTCCCCTGTGAGAAGAAGGGGTAGACAATGCTAACAAGGATCATGAACTCTAAAAGACAGTGGCGGTCTTCTACCTGAATAGTCCTTTTGCAAGGGAATGTTACATTTTTCTTGATATTTTTGATTATTTCAAATTAAATATATTTTTATATTTCTAGCATACATCACACAATCAAGGGCTCAGGAATAAGTATTTTTTTTTGCTTCTTTTTGTTTGTCTGTCAGTCGTTGTCGCCTGTTGTCGTCTGTTGTCTGTTAATTGGCTGTCATGCATAAAAGGCAAAAGATTGTAACGAGAGTTTTTTTTCCCTTAAAACTGATTTTCCATTAGACCAAAATCTCCCAAGGAAAACGCTAAATATCTCATTTGACGTTGGATTTATTTAGAAATATTTCAGGATAAAATCAGTTTAAATTGCAATTCCAACAATTTTTATTGTATACAAAACTTTACCTATATTGGGCTACGCCGTCGTTGAATGGTCATAGTAGCCTCCCTACCCGACCGAGAAGGCGTAGAATAGACAAATAAATTTCATATCAATTTTTACATTCTCTTAAACCTAACATTGCAGAGGTTTAAAAATTTTTGAAATTTTTGGAAATATAAGTTTTAGGCCCCCTCCCCTTAGTAATATAATGGATGTGAGAAAGATAATTAGAGAGAATGGGTTTTAGAGAAATAAACTAGAATGTAAACTGAACACTGTATAATGAGAGGAATCACAAACTTCTACGCAAGGACTTTACAATAGAAGTTACGTAGAGACAGACAGGCTGAGGATAGGAAAGGTAGTAGGTTGCTGACTGGTTGTACACTCGTCGTAAACTGTTCTGGACTGTACTGTGACGCTTTATTTATATGAATTGAAATGTCCCTTCCTAGTCTGGCCTACCTGGGGACTAACTAATTTTTTTTATTCATTTTTAACCGCCCTTCGGATCCTATGAATCTATAATGATACAGATCCCATTCCAGTAAGAAGAAAATCTTTTTAGCTAATTTTATGTGTATGTGTGAGAGTGTTAATTCACAATTTAAAACTCACAATAAGCTGAAACTTGGTATTTCGTTTAGGTAGTACCACCACATCTGACACGAACGTTTCAAGCAAACACCATCAATCGATAAAGAGGTTTACGGATTGTATTTTCCAGTTTTTCGCGATTTTCTCAAAAACCTAGTCCAATGATTTCCTTTAAATTTTGTACACTACCTACACATATAAATGCCTATCATTTTTATTTGTAACATTTTCCCAGAAAAAATGATTTTTTGGGGGGGTTATGGGGGAATTATAGTAATGTTAAGCTTTCCTCTAAAGTATTACTTATATTGAATGTATGGTTCTACCACTTATATAAAATTAATATACATTAATATCATTATTATAGTACGAAATTTGTAGAAAATTGGTTAACCGAAAGTGCATCCATACAGATTAGGTTTGTGAGTTTTTTGGAATTATCTCGAAAACAACTACGAACTAAGATTCATTTTTACACTCTCTTAGACCTAGTAAGAGGAAGTATTGTAATCGTGTTAAATTTTAGATATCGAGTTTTCACCGGATATCCGTTTTGAGGTCCCCTGAGTCCAAAAAAGTGGTTTTTAGTAAACGGTGTGTGTGTGTGTGTGTGTGGGCGGGTGGTGGGTCTATGTGTTTGTGGGTGTGGCAGCAAAGCTCAAAAACGAAAAACCGTATAAAGTTGAAACCTGATATTACGTTTAGGTATCACCATGGGATCTGACACCACGTTTTCTGTCAAAATTCCTCTACCGGAAGTACCACTTTACTAGTTGCTTTTTATACGTATTTACAATTTTCTCAAAAATGGCTCCGACGATTTTCTTTAAACTTCTTATATCAACTATATGTACAAGGAGCTACAACAATTATTTGCAACATTTCTCCGAGCAAATTCATTTAAGTGCACTTCTGGGGGAAGGGCGAGGTTAGGTTTTCATTTTAACTGCTACTTCAGTTTATTAGGCAATTTTGTCATCTAAATAATGTTAATTAGAATTAAATATGTTGTTGAAATTCTAAGTTTGAAAAAAAATCGGATAACCGGAAGTGCGTTTGTTTTAACACTTTACTAAATGATTTTTTTCATTTTTTTGCGATTTTCTCAAAAACGGCTCCGACGATTTTCTTGAATCTACGTATATAAACTAAGCGCAAAGATCTATATCTTTTATTTAAAACATTCTCTGAGAAAATTCATTTAAGGGCAATTTTATGGGAAGGGAGGGGTTACAGCTTCCACTAAAGTGGTATCATAGTTGATTATACAATTCTATCATACAAACAAAATTAATTAGCAATAAATGGATGGCCAAAATTCCAAGTTTTAAGAAAATTAGTAAGCCGGAAGTGCGCTTTTACTGAACAGTTTTTTTCAGTTTTCGACGAATTACGTTATATTGGGTACACAAAATTATAATTTGTCAATTATAATTTTGATAACAGGTGTAAGAGAAAGTTGTGTGACTGTTTCACACCAGATTTTTATACATGGAATTCTAAACTACACAGTTATCAACTTAGTACCACTATTTGTACACTTTTTTTTTTTTTTAGTTTATTTGAGTTTTTGGGCCTTAAATTTGAAATATTTAGGGTTGGTTCTATGTTATTAACGCGCTATTCACTTCCCTACCAGCTTGGGTTAGTAGGTTGTTACTCCCCCCACCCCCCACCTTATGTTAAGACAATTGAGCATAGTGTGAGGTTTAATGCAACTTTGTCATTTTATATGTAGATAACTGCATTAAGAGGAGTGAGAGAAAGTTGTTTTGAGTTTTTAACACAAGATTTTGTTTACATTTAAATTTTGAAAACTCCTTAAATTCATCGCTCCTTTCTTTGCATGATATATATGTGTTTACAAGTTATTGTGGTTGGTTTCGCAGAGCTGAAAAGCATCAGGGATATTTTCCGTGATAGCTTGCTTCTTTTTGTAGTCATCGTCTGGTTTCGGGCATTCAACAAACATCCTGATGTTTAACATGTAAAACGCAGGCTATCACAGAAAATATCTCTAATAAGTGGGCTTTTGTTAATTCAATGCGATGTGCAATTTGTTTGAAAAAGAAAAAAGAGGAACTTGATATGAAGTGCGCAATTCTTTTTTTTCATTTTTGTGTTTTGTATTTTATCACACTTTGACTTAGTGTAGTAAATGGTAAGGTTAACTAAGGCTAATAAAGTGTGCGGGGGAAGCTGCAGAGTGGTGCACCTTTGAACTCTTTATATGGAGAACGTATAGTTTTGCTTTGATGTCTGTCATCTCCTTACATAAACAAGATCTTTTCTTTCGTTGTTTGTTTTGTGTCACTTTTATTCCATTAATGTCACTGTATGTTGTTTGTCATCTTGACAATATGATGAGTTTACACTTTAGATATATAACAAGACAATACAAACAATACTAAGAATTAAAATCTCTACTTGTTAAAAAAGTAAGTGCAATTTGTTATTTAAGTGTTTGATCTTTATACTAACATTGAATCCACTTGTGCCCCATCTTTTTCTATTATAACAATCATTGCCACACTTGTTTGTGCACTCAACTTGAAAGTCACAAACACTTTTATCTTAAAAATATAACTTATTTTTCAGAAACTTCTTATTGGTAACCCCATTAATGTTTTTTTACAAGATTTCAAATATATGTATCATCAAAAAATTACGTTTATATTCTCTTACTTAGAAGAAGTAATTGCTAGCGTAACAAAAAATTTTCGATATTGAATTTCCACTTTTGAGTTTCCTTGGTTACGAAAAAATGTTGTTTTTTTTTCTTTTTTTAATGAGTAAATTGTTTTTAAAAACGAATTGTGTGTATTTGTGACTGTGTGTTTGTGTGAGTGGAAGAGAATGGGAAAGTGAAGAAAATTAACCAAAAAAAAAATCTTGAAAATCACAAAATCACCGGATTCTTAAACTTGTATTCCTTGTGGGTATCACTGCCACATCAGACGAAAACCATCAACCGGAAGTGTAATGTTAATGTAAATGGTTTAATTTTCGTGATTTTTATCGAAAGTGGCTCCCAATGATTTTCTTTAAACTTGTCAAACATAATCATTAAATATCAGATACATTTTCCGAGGTAGCCTGCTTCATTTTGTGGTCATCGACCGGTTCCGGTCGTTCGCCCATCTTCAGGATTCGTTTTTCAGACAGTGTGACAACACAGAATTGCACAGAACAAATTTAGTTTACACACTAAGTTATTAAGTTTTTTCAGACTAAGTTATTTAGTTTACACTGAGTGTGCAAACTAAATTTTCTCTGTGCAAGTCTGTGTTGTCACACTGTCTGAAAAACGCATCCTGAAGATGGGCGAACGCCCAAATCCGAACGACCACAAAATGAAGCACGCTACCACGGAAAATGTCTCTGATGCTTTCCAGCTTTGCGGAACCAACCACCGCAATAATCATTGATACCTTTTCTTTTTTATTTGAATCATTTTTCCATTGGAGCTGGAGGAAGCGGGTTCTAACTTCAGCTTTGTTCTGAAGAGTCATATTAATATAATGTATGCTTCTATAAACTAAATATATTTCTTAGAATTCCAAATTTGAAGAATATCACATAACCGGAAATGCTATTTTACAGAATCAGTTTCGAAATTAAATGCTAATTGCACAGATATAAACCGATCTTTTATATTTGAAACAATTTTCCAGTAAAATTGATATTAGATTCGGTAGGAAACTATGAAAATAAAATTCAGAAGAGAGTGCCAAAATATTACCTTAAAAACTCAAATAACATTTAAAAGTGTTATGGCAAATATATTCCACAAAACCCTGTAAAATGAGTTTCTCTTGAAAAAATATTTCATTAAAAGTTATAATAGATATGAGAAGGAATGAGAATTCAGAGAGAAATATCGTTTTAGAGAAATAAACTAGAATATAAGCTAAACACTGTGTAATGAACGAAACGCAAAAACTGCAAGGACTTTACAAGTATATAATAGAAGTTAGGTAGCGGCAGAGAGATACAGACTGGCTGAGTTATGAGAGAAGGTTGCTGACTAGTTGGAAACGTCGTAAACTGTTGTAAAACTCTTCTTGTAGGGCTAGCTCGGTAGTTATATGTATATATTGCTAGGCGCAAAGCCCTAAAATGGCCATTGGTCGAATTTTTCGCTCAAACCTAGGATTGGCCGTTTTAAAACGACCAAAGCCCGAATTTGAGTTCAATTTCGAACTTTGACCATCTACGTATAAACAGCCAAACCTAGGATTGTGCAATAAGTAAATGACCAAAGTTTAATAGTATCTTAAGGCGTCGAAAATCCAGCGATATAAGTGGTTCTCCTGTCTCTTTTTTACATAGTGAAGCTTTTATTTCTAATAGTAATTCATTGAACATATCAGGAGTAAGCAAGAATATATTATTATTCGAGTCACCTTTCTGCATGTAAGCATTTAACACCAATTGAAACTCGGCTTCATTAACAAAGAAATCGTAAAAGAGAGGATACGTGTACACTGACCCAGCACAACGTTCAGACTGAGTATCCTAATTCTCACACTACGCATGCATTAAATTGTACAATCTTGTCCAAAAACTAGCTGAAATGAACTCTGGTCGTTTACTAATCGCACAATCCTAAGTTTGGCTGTTTATAGAAGACCAAAGTTCGAAATTGAACTCGAATTCGGGCTTTGGTCGTTTTAAAACGGCCAATCCTAGATTTGAGCAAAAAATTCGACCAATGGCCGTTTTCGGGCTTTGCGCCCAGCATATTTATATAACGCCTCCAATACCGACTAACTAGATTGATTCATTTTTGTGTTTCTCTGATCTTTGGATACTATTACAAAGTCAAGGAATTGATTTATTGTAAGAAAATCTGTGCAGTTAGCATACCAAGTTTAAACCACAAATCACAGAAGCCGTTTTCGAGATAATTTTAAAAACATTCAGAAGCCTATAAAGCTATACTTTCGGTTAACTGATTTTATTCAAATTGAAATTCTATCAACACGTCTACCCAGTACATCGACATTGTCTAAGTGATAGAACCATACATTTCACTGAAATAGTACTCTAGGAGAAAGCTTAACGCTAATCTTTCCTTAGATCTTCCAAAATATATTTATCCTAGAAAATATTTTAAATAAAAGTGATAGGTATTTATTTATGTGGATAGCTAGTACAGGAAGTTTGAAACAAAAACTTTGGAGCCATTTTCGAGAAAATCCCGCAAAATTAAATGAAAAAAACGTTCAGTAAAGTGGCACTTCCAGTTGATGGATTTTACGCGAACTTCCGTGGCTGATGCGTGGTAATACTTAAATTGAAAACCAAATTTGAACTTCGTGAGGTTCTTTCGTTTTTGTATTGTTTTTTTGACATAAAAAATACAGTATCGCTAAAAACAAATCTCTTGTACTCAAGAGAACCTCAAAACATGTATTTCCTGTGATAACTCTATTTCGGATATTTGTCATGATCATAGCATTTTCCTCTTGCTAGGTAGGAGAAGTAGAAAGTAAAAAGATATATAATAAAGTCAAAAATATAAAATAACTTCTAAGAGAATATATACATTAAAAAGGAGAAGTTAGCTTCAGAAAAGTTATAGAACGTTAGATGAAGGTTAAGCAAAATTTTACAATGTTGTCTGATATTTCATTAATCGTTAAATTATTTTCGAAATATTAAAACAAATTTTTAATCTAAAAATTTCTACTTAATTTTTTTTAATATTATTAAGTAATAAATTTTAGCAATCTCATCCAAATGTTAAAATTTGTTTTATTGAAAGTTGGTAACATTGTTTGTTTTTGTTTTTTACTTTTAATCTATAGAGATTAAAAATCACTTTCAAGCTCTAGAGCAGGAGGTCTCAAATTAAAACGTAGCAAAGGGCCAGACGATTAGGCATATATCAGATGTGGACCGTAATCAATATTAGTCTGCCCTTAACAAATGCCCTTATGCTGCCGAGCCTTTATAATTTACATAAACAGTTACACAGTATTTAATTTAAACTTTTAATATATTTTTACTGTTTTTTTTTTTACTAAAATAAAAAAAATTTTTTTTAATATAAAAAAAATGCAATTACATATTTAGAAACTTATTAGAATACATAATTTGACAGAAATAATGTTTTTTTTTTGTTTTTTGCAAACCAAAACGAATAATATGATAATAATTATTAAATCAAAAGTAGTGAATAAAATTATACTTTTAATCACACAAAAAACGAAAGCAAAAATAGCTAATTTTTTCCTCGCAAGTGATATAAGTAATATTATTCAACTCTAACTAGTCCGATATCTAGCGGCAAGAAACGAAATGAAGAACGTACGAGTTTTTACCAAAGAGAGCAGGTTACAGAAAGACTGAATATTGTAACATATTTATTTTATTTATTTATTTATTGCATACAGGAATAACATTCCTTTTGCAAGCAGTTTGGTTTACAATATACAAAAATGATATGATATTATTTATAATACATAATACATAAAAGAAATAAAATTCATGACTACTGTCATGATAACAAAATAATAAATGGATTAGTTAGTCAGAAAGGATAAAACTCCTAATTCTTAGGGCATTAATAGCGTATTTGTAAATTGCATTTATCTGTGAGACGAACGCAACCGTGAACAGCTTCTCGAAACAGTTGGATTCAGTATCCGAGTAAGCAAGATATGGATTAAGATACTGTTCTCTAAATGGTTGCAATGTGTGATAGTAGAAGAGGAAATGTAAAACAGAGTCCGGTACCTTGCATATCAAACAGAGATTGCCTTCATCGAAGACAAAAGATACATCGAGCACTTTAGATTACATAATCGAAGCTGAATAGTAAATCTTATTTTAATAATAGCACATTTCCAATCTAAATAAGGATCCCTCGCTTCCCAAGGCACTCACAAGTCTATATAAATAAGTAATTGTATCTACTGTTTAAAACATTATGAATGTCTATCGAATGGCAATCGTTCTGAAATTTTTCAGTAATATTTGATTGGTTCTTCTTCTTGAGTAGGTGAAGGTCACGAGAGGCCAAAATATCTAGACAACCAATTGAAGAAAACAGGGACTTCAATATATTTATCCAAGCAATGTTAATGTTACTAGAATACAAATCCAAGAGAATATTCAGGCAAATATAGGGCAAGCGACTAGGGGGCATTTCGAGTACTTTAATTAGTAATATTGTAATATAAATTACATTCTCAGTGTTTACACATTTCCATATTTTTTATATTCACGATTTTTTTTTTTTGGTATGGTGCACTGGGGCCAAAAGAGATCTATTGTGCTATCCCGCTGGTGCCAGGGTGAGACCACTCACCTACAGCCCTCATTCCAGATTAGGATATTTGAGAAATCTCAGCTTCTTCAGGTATCCTTTGAGTTTACGATGCCCCGTGAGAAATACCGTCAGCATGCGGAGTCTATTTTTACTCAAGCTTCAAATCTTTTCTAGTTTTAACCATCTAGATAGATCATCAGAGACATTTTCCGTGGTTGCCTGCTTCATTTTGTGGTCGTCCACAACAAAAACTTTGGAGCCGTTTTCCAGAAAATCGCTTTAATCTAAATGAAAAAAACGTTCAGTAAAGTAAAAAAACTTTCAGTTGATGGATTTTACGCAGACCTTCGTGTCTGATGCGTGGTAATACTTAAATGGAAAACCAAATTTGAACTTCGTGCGGTTTTTTTGTTTTTGTATTGGTGTTTTACATAAACATACATTATCGCTAAAAACAAAACTCTTGTACTCAGGAGCACCTCAAGATATGTATTTCTTGTGAAAACTCAATTTTCGGATATTTGTCACGATCACAACATTTTTCTCTTGCTAGTTGAAGGAGAAAGTAAAAATGATATATAATGAAGTAAAAAATGTAAGGTAACTTGTAAGAGAATGTGTCCATTGAAAAGGAGAGAAATTAGCTTCAGAAAAGTTGTAAAACGTTAGATTAAAGTTAAGCAAAATTTTTTAATGTTGTCTGATATTACATCAATCGTTAAATTATTTTCAAAATATTAAAACAAATTTTTAATTTAAAAATTTCAACTTTATTTTTTAATATTATTAATAAATTTTAGCAATCTCATCCAAATCTTAAAATTTGTTTTATTGAAAGGTGGTAAACATTGTTTTTTTACTTTAGATCTGTAGAGATTAAAAATCACTTTCAAACTTTAGAGCAGGGGGTCTTAAATTAAAACGTAGCAAAGGCCCAGACGATTAGGCATATATCAGATGTGGACCATAATCAATATTTGCCTGCTTTGCCCTTATGCTGCCGAGCCTTTATAATTTACATAAACAGTTACACAGTATTTAAAGTTAAACTTTTAATATTTTATTATTTTCATTTTACCAAAATAAAACAAGGTTTTTTTTGTTTTTTTTTGTATAAAAAAATGCAAATACATTTTAAGAAAATTATTGGAATACATAAGTTGACAGACAATAATGATTGTCTTGACAAAAATGTTATCACGGAAAATGTCTGATGCTTTCCAGCTCTGCGGAACCAACCACCACAACATCTAGATAGATCCTAGCTTGCTTTAGTCCTGGAAGCTTTTTCCAGAGCTCTGCTCTCTTCACTTCCTCCTCATTTCCGAGCTTTTCTCAAAGAGACTGGTCGCATATTCCGCAGAAGGGTTCAGCCTCCAAAAAGGGAAATCTGGCGCCTTTCCTTTCCCAGGGTGTCGTCCATTGCCCCTAGCACTCAAAATAGGAAAACGCTGTCCAAGTCCTGTTGTTCTTGTCTAAGTTATAGAGTATGCCGAGGCATTCTTATACCTCATTTTTGGACAAATGACATATGATCTCATGCTTTAATGGCGGCCAGGCTGTCCTGAGAAAAACCTTGAAAACTTCCTTCCTCCTCATCAAAACTTGTTTAAATGAATTTCTCCGAAAACTGTTTCAAACAAAATGACAGATCTCTGCGTTAAAGTTAGTATATGAAGTTTAATGAAATCCGTTGGTGGTTTTATGGAGTAAATCGCAGAAAACTGAAAACTGTTCAGTTAGAACGCACTTCCGGTTTACCCATTTTCTTAAACTCGGAATTTTTGGCAATTTATTTATTTATAATTAATAGAATATATATATTATAATTATATTAATATATAGTTTCATAAATGGCAAGCTGATGTTTACCGGCTCAGAGTGGTTCGAATGCCCTTAAGCTAAATATAAATTGGGACCCTTTGCCGCAGGTGCGGCCGGGAGACAGAAACCCTAGCCCATATTTGGGGCAGTTGTCCATACAACATGCTTCTAGTCACATGGCGCCACCACAACGTGAAACACTGGATCTCCGATAAGTTGAGAGAAATACGGTACGTTTGTCATGAGGAAGTGTGCTGCGTCGATACCGATGGGTCAACGCGTTATGCTGATATAAGCTTTCCTAAAGAGGAGTAAAGAGGCACTTATTGTTGACCCTGCGATAAGGTTTGAGACGACGACCCAAAGTAGGCGGAGAAGAAGTGAATCAGGAGAAGAAGGAAATATATGATAAATTTATTCCCTTTCTTGAAGAAAATTTCCGCGAAAAATACGGGGAGCGGCAGTATGCTGTTGTAGGATTGTGGTTTGGAATTCGGGGAGCAATCCCCAAAGAAACTGCTGACTTCTTCAGAAAACTGGGCATCAATTCCACTTGCTTCCACAATTTTGCGGAGTCGATCATAATCGACTCTTTGGGTATAGTCCACCAGCACATATACGGTGCTTAGCTCTTACCGGCATAATCATATTATAATGGATGTGTAGGGTGGAGAGAATTTGTGTGGTTGATGAATTAAGAAGAAGACTTGGTTAACACTGGTTAACTAATATATTAATAAATAGAGACAGACTGCCTGGACTTTACAATAAAGAAATGTTTAAGGTAGAGTGGTCAGAGTAATGACATCTAGCGATTGGATGTATTGAACTGAATTCTCAACTGTGTTTTTATGGATTATCCGTCGCTATATTTATACAGCTTCTCCCACTCCAGTTTGAGAGAGTGATTTTGGGTTTTGTTTCTCCTTTGCTCTCTTTGCTGTTTCTCCCAAGCATATTTCCACGTCATTGCTTCTTAAAACTCAGGAAAACCCATTGCTAACCCTGCAAAATCTAGTTGACAAATTAGCTATTGACGCCTTTATCAAATCCTTACCGGATTCAATCAAGGCTCATATACAAATAAAACTCCCTAAAACCTTCGATGAGGCGCAAGCCTATATGCAACATCCCTTAGGGACATATAAAATTCAGAACCATCGCAAGGTTCTATATTTGCGATGAAAAAGATAGATACTCCCAACGAATCCACGAAAAAACCGCCTTCGCCGTAAACATTGTGCTGGTACGCACTGGCAAAATGAAAGCGAAGAAAAATTCTCAGCTGTGTTTTTATGGATTGTTCGTCGCTATATTTATACAGTTTCTCCCACTCCAGTCCGAGAGAGTGATTGTATGTTTTGTTTCTCCTTTACTCTCTTTGCTGTTTCTCCTTTACCCTCTTTGTGTTACAATATCATTTGACTTGTACCTGTACTAATGACCAAGACTGTTTTAGGTCTTACTTTTTTCTTTTCTTCTTTTGTTATTTATGTGTTTATATTTATTCTAAATTATCTATAATCTGACTTAGACATTTTTGTCATAATATTTTTACCTTGAGGCTAAATTTGTTATTAATTTTATTGTTCTATTATTACCTTTTTCGTTATTTAATGTTGACTATTTCCTAATGTTAAGTGGATGATCTGTAGTTACTTTTATATTGTGCCCTTTTTTTTGAGAGTTAATTTAATATCTTTTTCCTGATTATGTAAGCTGTGTTCGAGCAAGCCAATACAGTTGGCCAGCACCACTTGTATTGTTTAGTTCAATGAAGTGTTTCTCTCTTACTTTCTATGGGATAGAATTGTCACAGACAGAGCACTTACACTAAATGTTAAGTTCAAACTTTCTGCAATATTCCATTTTTGATTTATGCTGACCAGACACACACAAACATACAAACAAATCAATTTTTAAAAATCACTTTTTTCAGATACAAGGAAACCTCGAAACATGTATTTTCGAATATCTGACACGATCGTAATATTTCCGCCTAACAATAGTAACAGGAAGTAAAAAGGATTTGCATATATTATATTTGAAACCTCCACAAAAAATTCAGTCGAAATTATAATTAAACATTTTGGAAATTAACGTCCATTTTGTATGATAAGGATGTGGGTGTAGCATTCAAGCTGCGAAGCCTTGTATATTTTGTGAAATGTTGATTAGTATTAACAATGAGTCTTGTTTCCACATACAAACTCCAAAATATATATATATATATATATAGAGAGAGAGAGAGAGTGAGTGAGAAACAAAGCCTGTTGATATCCACAAACACATAGAATACCTCACCTCTTCTCTTCTCATCTAGAAGCCACCATATTCCCAACAGCTTCACAACTGTTGCTCACCATAATTTCTCATGCCTTTCTTTACTACTGTACATACAAACCACCGTTTGCCTTGTTTATTTACTCTTTTATTTTAGTTTCAGTTAAGCATTTTTTATTATCTTTTATATGTTTATTTAGATATTTATATGAAATTATTTTATCAATTTTTAGCTGTGGAAGTCTTCATTAACGGGTGTTTTTATTGTAAGGAAAATAAAAGTCTAAGATATGACGAACCGAAGAACACAGCGGTGATTTTTTTTTTTTTAAATGACTAAAGAAATCAAGAAAAAAAACTCGAATAAATCATATAACTGGCGGAAATTTCCCATTTGAGGAATTGTAGAAACAGATATATGAATTGGATTCCTCAACTTCATCAATGCTTCACATAAGCATTTAGCATTTCTGCCCTTTTTAATATAGTCCTTTTTTGTATGCCAAGAATTTGGCTCTTCCACCTTCATGAAATTGGTGTTAACAAAGTGTTTTGTTAGCCTATGTATACTCAATCATTTGTAAGTTCCTCCAGAACTACTAAATTTGTCCCAAATTGTATCGAGGTGGCAATAAAACATCGTTTATTGACAGAATCCATATCAAGCAAGCAATAATATTCTAAATTATAGCATAATAAGTTACTAATAAATGAATAATTTAGAAGTTTAAATTGCTCTTTGTCAATATATAACAAGTATAAAATGTATATCTTCATATTCTGTTTTGAACATTTTTTTTACATCCAACATTTTTCTCGTTACAATTTTTTCTCTATTTCTTATTTAATTGCTCTTGTCCATTCTTTGCCATTGTTCAAAAGAATTGTTATTGGTACATTGTTTCAATAGTTGATAATGATCAATTAATACTGACATTCTGAACCTTTTGAGACTTTTAATTGAAAGTTCCAAACGAATTCTTCTGTTTGCATCATTTATTTTCTATAAATTAAACAGAAATTAGAAAATACTCGAACCTTTATTAACGCTCTCTTTGTTTCATGATTTCACTCTGAAAATTCCAATTAGAAAACTGGTTAATACAATAATTTATCACTTCCTGCTATCACAAATATTTTCATTTTTAATTATTTTGGATGCATTTATCTAATTTATTTGTTATTAGATTATTTATTTTCCTACATATATAAGTAATTTATACGAAAATTAGTAATCAACTAACGTAATAATACATTCATCGTGGAATAATAATAGTTGGACCAAAAGAGGTTAGTTTAAGTTTATTCACTTTACTGAATATACATATTATGAAAGAACTTCCTTTCGGTCTGTATCTGTCTGTATGCAGCAGTTTAAGAAACAGCTGAATCGTTCACATGCAATTTTTGTACACTCTTTATGTGTAGAATTAATTTCGGGGTAACAAGAGAGAAATACTTCAGTGAAGCAAGGCTGCTCAACGATATTGAGTTGCTAGACGACACAGCTTACCAATCAATCGACAGACATATGTTTAAACCACTTGATTATTAAGTAAAATATCTAATTATAAAAAGAAAATAATTTCAGTTACCTCATGGGTGACTGAAATAGACAGGATGTTGCAAAGCAAAAACATGTGAAACATTTCCAACCGTGCAAGTGCTGGGATATTATGCCCATGGAGTCAACAATAACGCCCTCCACAATCGGAAGCAAGTCATCGAGGCTGATGGCAACGCTGCCCAAAAAGTCGGATGTCTCCGTTGGAATGACACCTCTCGAGCCAAACCACAGACCCTGCACCCTATAGGCCTTGTCTCCAATCTGGTCTCTAAATTTTTCTTTGAATTGGGGACACGTAGGTTTTGCTCTTCTCCTCGTAGACCTTCTCCGCTTGAATCGGATCATTACTTTCGTATCTGATCGCTGGGTCCAAAACAAAAGCAATGTCACTGTTTTCCTAGAAGGTCACGAGATCTCGGCATACCTGACTGAACCTTCCGTATCAATGGCATAAACTTTCTCAAAGCACGTAAAGCCCCGTTGATGTAGCAAATCCATAACAGCGTGCTTCACTCTGCATTTGGACATGTAAAAAAAAAGAATTGGACCGTTACTTTAGAGAGGAAAGCAAGAGCTAGCAAGGATTCCCCGCTGTTGCAGGATTGATAGTTGATAAGTGGTTTTATTGAGAACATAAGAAATGTCACTGAATTCGTAATTTATAATATTTTAAATAATATATTGAGTAAAGACAGAAGAGTGTATAAGAGGATAGAGTAGCTAGCGAGGAGCGATGATTGTTTGTTGGTAGCCTGATGAAGAATGTAGAAGAATTTGGAATGGTTGAGAATCGCTTGAAGCGTGATATGACTAGTTAGAACTCTTGTCTGTTCTAAGAGTGGTGAGCTAGTGTAGCTAACTTGGTGAATATTTCAAGGTGGAAGTGATATAACGACTGATATTTCCTCTTTAAAGTTTATCTGGATTCTTAAAGCTCTCAGAAGAGCGACTTGTGTTCAATTTTTCTTACCTCTAGAGGCAGTTTCTAGGTGAGAGACTAGCTATCGAAGTTGAAGCTCATTCGCCAATTTACTGTAATGGACATGACATTTAAATACTTAGCTGACATGCGCTTAGAGGCTTATGATGGCACCTTGATGCGGTTGCTAATGAAATTATTGAGTCCACCTTTTGTGCGGTAAATTTCCTGTTGATTGGTTTCATTATACCAAATACAATTCTTAAAAGCAACCATTTTCAAAACCGGTTTGGAAAACTGTAATGAATCTTGGACGAAAACAGAATTTCCGTTTAATTGTTTTTGATCAAAAGTTTTGTATTTGCATTGGTTACTTTTTATTATTACCGATATATCAAATTCTGATACATTATGCGATTTTTTTTTATTTTTGAGTTAAACTCCTGATTGAATACAACTAATCAAATACACCTAATCAATTATAACAAAAGAAACAAAAAAAGCGGATTCTGGAAGCAATGTAAAGATTTTTGGGGTAAAGTATTTAAGAAAATCATAGAAAGTAATAATTATTACGGAATAGTAAAACAGTGAGAATTACGGTAATTTGTTTGACTCTGAATGACTTCTGAAACTTTACACGTGACAAAAAAAAGACCCCACTAGTTGAGATGCGATTCAAATTACTTCTTTAATTGAACATTGTCGTTCAACCAAATATTCCAATTTTCAGTGGAATCCAGTTCTTACAATCAAAAATCCTCAGAAAATTGACTAATGCATCTCTTCTATGTGACAAACCTAATGTTACATCAAGATCTCAATATTCCATACATATCTAAATGTACAAAGTTTCTCGTTATCAACTCTGATCACCCTGATCCTGCAGTTGGCCCTTTTGATTCATTTATCCTCCCGAATAACCCGCCCAGATTACTAAAACAGCTTTTGCCACGAGACACTGCAATGAGTGACTAAAGTTGTAATTACAAATATATACGTATATATTTCATTGAGTCCCATCAAGGGTGAGTTCTCTACAACACACCAGTGGCTTGGGGTGATTTGTGTGTGTATTTCTCCATACATTTATATTATATTTATATTGTATAGAATTAAATTACATTAAAGTTATCATGATAGAGTTTTAACTACTTAATATTCCTGTGGGGTACGCGGATGATGTTGCTGCTGTGGTTGTCGCACGGGATACCGAAGACGCCCAGATAAGGTTGAGCCAAGTAATGAGACGGGCGAGCACTTGGTTAGAGGAGCATGGCCTGAACTTGGCGATGGAGAAAACGGAAATAGTTCTGCTTACCAGAAGGCACATTCCCACGAGTATAGAGATACGTGTGGGGGACGAGTTAGTAGTAACGAAGAGCGCTGTCAAGTATCTTGGCATACGCTTGGACACTAAACTCTCGTTCTGGGAACAGATAAGGCACTCCTCAGAGAAAGCCGCCAAAGTGACATCGGCGCTGAGCAGACTGATGGCAAATTTAGGGGGCCCGACGGCTAGCAAACGGCGACTTCTGATGTCAGTCACAAATGCCATACTACTGTATGGGTGCGAAGTTTGGGCTGACGTGCTAAAGAGAGAAAAATACCGGAAGCAGATGGCATCGGTACAAAGAAGAGGTGCTCTCAGAATCGCCTGTTCTTATCGAACGGTCTCGGAGCCGGCAGCTCTGGTAGTGGCTGGAGTGACTCCCATCGACCTGATGGCTCAGGAACGGAAGATGGCACATGACCTGAGGAGAGTACACGGTGGCAATGAGGCGAGAGCGATAGCCAGAGATCACACCATTCGGTTCTGGCAGGAACGGTGGCGCGCGGACAGCCGAGGAAGGTGGACAGCTAAACTGATTGTAAGCCCAGCTGTGTGGGCGGAAAGAAGACATGGCGAGGTAAATTACTACCTTACCCAGTTCCTTACGGGACACGGGTATTTTACCTCGTACCTATATAGAATGGGGAAGGTGGGTGATCCGTCATGTCTCTTTGGGGATTCACCTATCGATGATGCCCACCACACTTTCTTCGAGTGCGAAAGATGGGCGGCTGAGAGAAACGGTCTGGAGCAGGAATTAGGCCGTTTGTCACCCGAGTCCATCGTGGAGACCATGCTGTCCTGCAATGATTATTGGGTCAAAGTAGCATCTTTCGTTGAGATGGTACTGCGGCAAAAGAAACAGGCGCTAGACCAACACCTACAACTGTTGGTTTAAAGTAGTATTGAGGAAGAAGGAGCCTGAAAGGGCTTAATACGAGGCACCACCCTGATGCAATGCGATAAGTGGTTCCAGGGTGGGTACCATGCCTGTAAAGAGGAGATTGGGTTTTTTAGTGGGTGAGAGTCCCACATATCTGGGAACACTATCCCCAGATGTGCATAATGCATTTTTCTCCCTCCCGACAAAAAAAAAAAATATATATAGCAAATTAATTTTATTAACAGTTTTTTTTTTTTTATTAATTAAACTGTTATGGTGTACTAAGTATCATCAATAATTTACAAACAACTCTAGTTTCAGAAAGAAGACTAAAACAAAACGGACATGTTCAGAAGATTTTCTACATCCACTATTGACTAACTTGTTACTGACTGACAAATCTCACTGAACGACATTATGAACTAGCGGGCAAGGTAACTAACTGCACACTATCGTACTGTTGTAGACCAAATTGACACAAATCATACCTCCACGACCATTACACCTGCTGGATGATACCTACACACGTCATACACGTCATTTTATTATTTAGAGACAACGTTACAGGTAGAATATATTTTCTGTTGGAAATGTACAACAATAAAAATTAAAAAAAAAAAAAAATTAAATAAATAAAAATAAAAATAATTTTTTATTGATAAAATAAAGTTGAAGTTTCCATCTTTTATTGCTTCCACTTATATTATGTTTAAATAGGATTTTGGAACTGTTGAGAACAAATGCAAAAACCATTTTATTATTAATGCGCTGCTTTGGATGAACTATCTTTAGAGGGTATTGTTATTGCTAACAATACCTAAGTATACATCTATAATGTGATAAATACTACAAGACACACATTACGACCCTTAACGCACTCAACTCTATTTAAAAACAGCTTAGTTATGTATGAACCTGAAAATTCATGTTAGTACTTGTTTGTTTATTTAGTTCATGCCAATCTCTGTTCACTTTCCTACATCAATCTTATTATACAAAATTTGCTGTTATAAAAATTTGCTGGTGAAAGAATTAAAAAAAAAAATAAATAAATAAAATCAAATTTATTTTCCTTAATAATTTTATAAAAATTCTAAACTATTTCTATAAAATAAAAGACTGATTTACTTACTGATACGCAAACCTTACAACTATTATACAACTGTAATACACAGTATTACAAAGTAGAAAGCCAATCATTAACAAAGTGTGTAACAGATAAGTTTTGTAATAATCGTTTTCTTTAAAAAATCTAGGCCATGGTTGATTTACTATAATCATCGGATGATCGATTATTTATTCTTGCGAACAGTTTTTATTTATTATCTAATTTTTCATTTCCTGGTTATTTGTTTTTTTTTTTATTAATGATATAGAGAACACAAAATACTATTAGAAAGAAAGTGAAGTATATTTAAACCTTGGTTTTTCTACATAGTTATAATAGAACTATATATAACCGGAAATGCATTCGAGAAAAGTTCTGCTAAGAAAGAGTAACGCAGTGAATATATTATTTTTTCTATATCCGATATATTATTTATAACAATCGAAATATGAAGATACCTGATTAAGGCCAAATATTTTTTCTATTTTTATTAGGCATTCATTGTATTTTGGGTTCTTTAAAAATGTAAACATCAAAGAGTGGGGATATAAATTCTGTTTTTGTGTAATTTAGATAGTTGTTATTGGATAATTATTTATTTATTTATTTATATTATCGTATTTTAAATGTTGTTTTTGAGTATTAAAACTAATATTTAATTTCTATTTATTAATGCCTGTGTGTTCAGCATATCATCTCATATCCGAATTCTACTCTCATATCCTAAATTCATTCTCTCCTTCTTATATCCATTACAAAACTAACTTCTGTGCATATATCTATGTCATCCACATTGTTTATCAAGACATCCTAATGATCGGTGAGGCTCCGAAACTTGTCGATGATCACAATTTGAAGAAGGCTATCACGGTTATGAGGTGCACTATCTGATTTTTTTCCAGCAACCACAGCATTATTGGAATGTCCCACGCACTAGAAATTTTATTGGAAAGTGGCTTTCCAAAATTTTTCACTTAAGAATAGTTACCCTTTAAGGCTTGTAAATTGTTAGCAAATTAAATTATATATACAACTAAAGAAATTGATCTTGTTTAATACTACAAAGATTACATGAAATCTAGAAATTGGCTGGTACAAAATGTTTTCAATGATTTGCATATCTAAGTATTATTGAAGAGTACTTGAATGTGTTGTTATGCAGGTAATGTTGTGTTGAAAGCACGGTATATCTGAATGGTAGAATGCTATGGCCGTGCTTGGCAGCAGCCTAGATTCATGTAGTGTATGCGGGGGAGGGGAGGATGTGTGTAGTTTGGGAGTGGTGAAATAGAATAGAGGGCGATGAAAGGACACGCACTATTACCACATTGTACACTGGGTAAAGGCAGTTTTCTCTCTCTCTCTTACGCCCCCAGCTAACTCTCTGACTGCAATAGGCTACCAGCGAGCAGTTGTGGTAGGTTTACAGAGTGTCTGTGTGTTTGTGTATGTGTGGGCAGTGGACCTAGCTCACTGAGTATGCCTTCATTCCTATAACAAGTATGAACCCACCAGTGGCTTGCCTGCCGCCACTCTATTCAAACTTTCCTCTTCAAAGTGTACACTGGAAATACCACTCAAGAGAGCCACCTTTTATAACTAGGTCATTATTAGAACTACCACAACAGCCACCGCCAACTACGCCCTTCTCCCAGAACGGAGTTTTCTTCTTAAAACCTCATTCTGTTTCCTCTCCAACATTCGCACACATCCAACATTCTTCCTCTCTTATAATTCCTTTTCTACTACGTCTTCCACCACAAACTTAACTCACTAAATCCTACCATTCTCATGGCAAGATTATATTATTATCATTATGTTATTAATTTATTTATTGTTAAAGAAATTATCATTAGGTATACATTGAGTTGGTATGAAGTGTTTCTATTAATACTAAAGCTTCAAAATGAGTGAAGTTTATTTAAATGACTTAGTGAGCAAATTCATTGAAATGAAAACGGAAATTTAACAGAATACTAAACAATTTTGGAGACTACAAATAATTGATTTCTAAACCAACTGGAGGCAGTGGCCAGGAAATAAAACAATGCAGAAATGAAATAGAGATAGTATAAGGATGTTATTATGGGAATGAAGTGCATGAACATAAAAGATCAGTAGTTTAATGAGAAAGAATAAAGAGAAATTAATCCACAGACTATGTTATATAGATGTTTTACATTGGGCCGGAGGGCGAAAATACAGCCCTCGTTCTCGGAATCAGCCGGAGTTCTCGGAATCAGCTCCAAAGATTTCCTTTAATATTGGAATGTTAACTTGGAAACCTACTTTTATTTGTAATATTTTTCCTATATCTTTATTCATGTATTCCTTAATTTTTATTCTAGTACTAGTCGTCTGTCTGCAGAGAACTAACATGTACCTCGACTAACTTTAGGAGACGCTACTAATGCTCATAACAAGAAAATGTGAGGCAGCAGATGTAGGGGGCAAGCGATGGGATCCTCTTTTGGGAGATGTGGGACAGTCCATTTAAAACAATGGAGAGAAAAGGCACCGTGGCATTGTTTAGAATTAAGGGGCATGACCACGTGGCCACGGTGCCAACCCAATGTACCCTTTGTGTTTGAGTGTCATCGAGACAGGAGACTAGTTGATGTATTGCAAAAGACTTCAGGCAGCCAGATTTATCCTTGAAAAGAGATGATTTTAGCGAACCGAGATTTCGGTGTTGTTTATAATTAGACTGTTAGGCGCCTAACGGCAGATCTGCCAGATGTATGGATTAGGAAAAAAATAATCTGGTGTGAAACATTCACACAACTTTCTCTTACTCCAGTTCACAAAATTATAATTGACAAATTTTATAATTTGTGTACGAAATCTAATGAAATTCGTCGAGTGAAAAAACTGTCCAGTAAAAGCGCACTTCCGGTTTACTAATTTTCTTGAAAATCGGAATTTTGGCCATATCTATTTATTTCTAATTAATTTTGTTTGAATGATAGTATTGTATAATCAACTATGATAGCACTTTAGAAAAAAACATGACCCCACTCCTCCCCCATAACTGCCCTTAAATGAATTTTTCCAGAGAAATGTTTTAAATAAAATTTGTAGATCATTGTATGCTTAGGTTATATACAAAGTTTCGGAATTTCAACAACATATCTTCAATTCTAATTAACATTATTTAGGTGATAGAATTGTTAGATAAACTGAAATAGCACTTTAGATGAAAAACCCAAACCCATCCCTCCCCCATAACTGCCCTTAAATGAATTTTCTCAGAGAAACTTTTCAAATAAAAGTTGTATGCTCATTGTATGTCTTAGTTTATAAAACTGTTTAAAGAAAATCGTCGAAGCCATTTTTGAGCAAAGCGCAATGAAGTAAAAAAAAAAAAAACAACAAGTAAAGTGGTACTTCCGGTTGAGGAATTTTGACAGATGACTCACTGTCAGATGCCACGGTGATACTTAAACGGAATATCAAGTTTGAACTTTCTATGATTTTTCGTTTTTGAGCTATCCAGTTCACATACATACACACAGACCAGACCATTTGCTAAAAACCACTTTTTTTGACTCAGGGGGCCTTAAAACGGATGTTTCCGGTGAAAACTTTCCCGATATCGAAAATTTAACACGATTACAATACTCTCTCTTACTAGGAGTAACAGAAAGTAAAAAGTAAGAATGACTCTGTAGATTAATGTCGGGCTGTTTATGTTTCTCTTTGTAGTAGGTAAAAAGACGTCAACAAGTTTTAAATTGTGAACGTTATCCATAATGCTTTCAAGATAAACAAAAGAAAAGGAAAAAATGAGAGCATTGGAAAGAATTCAATTTGCCAATTAAATAATAAAAATGTTTGTATTGAAAAATAAATAAAAAATATTCAGCTTGTTTTGATCACAAACATTAGAAAAATATCTTAAACAGAAGTTAAAAAAAAAGAATATATGTTGTACATATGTATTTTCGTTACTGTTTATTAAATCTCAAACCATAATCAGAAAAACTGATAAGAATTATTTACTTCAATTATTCACGTTTTCGTTGGTGTTTTATTGAGGTTTATTATCATGAAAAACTTTTAAGTTCTATCTTTTTTAGTTGCAAGTTCTTTCGTTTTTATGCTGGGTAAGATTTCAAATCACAATCATATAATTAATAATTAATAATGTATGATTGAATAATAAAATTTACTGTTTATAAGTAATTGATTTATATGGCAATCAAGTTCTGCCTAGTTTTCTCATAAATTAATTTTGGCATGTGAAAAATGACAATATAATTAGTCTACTGCACATTGATGTAGTACCACTAAAGAAAAAGGAAATAATAACTATTTAAAAAAAAAAAATCTGGTGTGAAACGCTCACACAACTTTCTTTTACTCCATTTTTCAAAATTATAATTGACAAAAAACTCTATAGTTTGTATACCAAATTTAATGAAATTCGTCAGTGTTTTTATGGAGAAAAATTGTTCAGTAAAAACTCACTTCCGGTTTTCTGATTTTCTTCAAACTCGGAATTTCGGCATCATATTTAATGCTAGCATTAATATTATTCACATGATAGAATTGTGGAATAAATTGAAAGAGTACTTTAGAAGACCCCCTAATGCCACCCCTCCCCCAGAAGTGCCCTTAAATTAATTTTCCCGGTGAAATGATTCAAATAAAAATTGTAGATCTTTGTATGAGCAGTTCATATTATTAAATGTTTAAAGAAAATCGTTGGAGCCATTTTAAAGAAAATATCAGAAACCTGAAATACGTATACATTTCAGTGAAAACGCACTTCCGGTCATCCAATTTTTTCAAACTTGGCATTTCAGCAACATATTTAATTCTAATTAATATTAGATTTATATTACAGAATTCTACAATAAACTGAAATAGCACTTTAGAGGAAAGACTAACTCACCCCTCCCCCAAAAGTGCGCTTAAATGAATTTTTTCACAGAAATGTTACAAATAAAAGTTGTAGATTTTTTGTATAAATAGTTGATATGACAAATTTGAAGAGAATCGTCGGAGCTGTTTTTGAGAAAATCGCAAAAAAGTAAAAAAAAAACAACTAGTAAAGTGGTACATTCGGTTGAGGAATTTTTTTTGCCAGGTTACTGTTGGATTTCATTGTGATACCTAAATGGAATAACAAGCGTAAACTTTCTACGATTTTTCGACTTTGAGACATACTGTTCACATAGACACACACAGACACACAGCCACACCCACAGTCCCATAAACACATACAGACCATTTCTAAAAACGACTTTTTTTTTACATTCAGGAGACCTCAAAACGGATATTCCGGTGAAAACTCGATATCGAAAATTTTGCATGATTACAATACTTGCTCTTACTAGAAGTAAGAGAAAGTAAAAAGAAAAAAGAAAGCAGCAAAACCGCAATACAGAAGTTATAAAACGTAATTCGAAATACATTCACAACACATTGTAGACTGGGTAAGCGGAGGTGATGGTTTGGGTGTCCAGCTGTACTTTTAGCATATCCACAAACAAATTTACTAACAATTACACATTGGATGCTTTAAGGTAGACTAAATTCTGTACGCATAATGGGCACTGCAATTTATCTTTCAGGTCACAGTTGATTTAACCAGGCGTTGTAGTGTCATACTTGTAGGTGTTTTAGTGAACCAGTGAATCCCTACCACTCATCCACTCTAGCAGAGAGAAACAGCCCCTCTCGCACAGAGAGGAGAGGAGAGGCCTTCGGCCAATATTATACTACTATATAATATAATTTTATATATAGATAGATAATTAATTATATATTATATAGATATTAATATATCTTATATAGATATATATTATATAGATATATGACTATATATTATATAGATAATATATAGATATAGATCAATATATATACCTACGATATTGACTATAGTATATAAATTGATATGTTATATATGAGATATATATATATAATATATATATATATATGAGGAGGAGAGGTCGAGAGAATTCTGTTCAATCCGTCTTACACATCAGAAACCATTCTGTTGATTCCACTCAGTACATATTCATTTTAGCCAGGCAGTCTGTCTGTTCAATTCAGTCTAAATTTCATAAAGTGTAAAGGTCCCTGGGGGGGGGACAGTCGCAGTTAGATATATATATATATAACTGACCGTCGCTTATATATATTAATAATATATATATTAAATATCAAATTATCTATCTTAAACCAATTTAAGGTGTTATTTATCACGCATCAACATCCTCATTTAGCCAAGCTACCAACGGTTAATTTTTCGCAAACGAAAAAAATTACCTTCAGGAAGGGGGGATGTAGGGGTTTTAGTTGAAACAGGTAAACCCCCACACTCATCCACTCTAGCGCAGAGAAACAGCACCTCTCGCACAGAGAGGAGAGGCTCGGCCAATGTATATAGTAAGGGTGTTGTGAAGAGATGTTCGTTGTTGATATATGACAACCCCCTCTGTGCGAGAGGGCTGTTTCTCTCCGCTAGAGTGGATGAGTGGTGTGGGTTCACTGGTTCACTAAAACCCCTACTTTCTCTCTAAAACAAATCCAACACTTAACATTAAATAATTAACCAAAAATATGCCTTTAAGCATCTATATTCATGCAAAAAATGAAATATACAACATCTTTCTAGAGATCCTTAAGGTAGAAGTCACATTTGTTTGTAATAATAAATCTGTATCGTTAGATAATAATTAAATTATATAAGCAGTGATCTCATTATGTAATTCTTAGTTGTGGTGATGATATCTTACTAGTTACTATGATTTTTTTATATTAATCACTAATAAAAACAGATAACTGTAGCAATATGTTTGGGTGGAAATCTTAAAAGGGCGGAATCAAGCATAAAAGTGAAAATTCTAAATTTCTTATTCTTCTTGAATATATTAATGCTTAAATGTGTAAAAGAATAGAAGAAATAACGCACAGGATTAAACCACTGCTTTCTTTATCGGCAGATATATGATCGACAGTACATATAGAATGAAAGTTTATTAAGTATATGGAAGAAGCTGATGTTAGCAAAAGAAATAACTACTGTACTGAATAGTTTCGGCTTAACTACGATTACCCCAGTAAATAGATTGATCCCAGTTCTTGCCACATCTCAAAAATATAAAAAATATTTCTCTATTTCAGACGGCTCTGGTTTACTTTTCTAGTTCAAATTGAACTAAATTACTTTCGTTTCAGTTATGTAGATTAAACTAAATCTAAAAAAATGCTACAAGTTTTTGTTATTTGCTTTTAACTTCTATAAATTTAACTACCTTAACTAGGAAAAGGATTTTTTTGTTTTATCATATCTATTTTGGGGCACGATTGCTTTTATTAATATTAATAATAACAATAATAATTCCCTTTAATCTTATTGGCTACACAACAACAAGATGGACCCTTACCTCAACGGTAAACAAACTTATTGTCCCCTTCAGTTGTGTTTCTATTTCATTCAAGTTATTGGTTAAGTAAATAGAAAAATATTAATTACTTCGAAACAAATGCCGAAGCTATTGCTCTAGTTGAAGATGGACGGATTCAGCGATACGCAAGACGAACTTTAGATTGTCTGAACCACCGACCACAACAAGACCATCCAACATAGTCGGGGAACAGGCACTTAATGTAGGATTTATTAGAAGTTGTATCGTAAGAAATTGCACACCAGTTGCTTCTGAAATAGCTTAAACACTTCGTAGTTCCTTGGCGTTTCATTCAGTGCAGTTTATTGCTCACAGTGGGCCCTAGAGGAGTCCCTCTGGGTCTTGCTGGAAAACATCTCAAAGAGACTGAGAAAAATTGGAGAAACATGCTCTTTTCAACGCCAGATGGATGGCAATGATTTTAGAACACCTGGGGAGTGCAGATAGATAGATAGATTCTAACGGGGGAATTGGCTCTTCAGCCTACGTCACCGCGACACCCCAAGGATCTATTGTGGCACCCCCCGAGTTGGAGACCCTCCCCCTATCCTGTCCTTAACCGGACTGTGGAATTGGGGGGGGACTCCCAGGTGGTCAATCAGAGCACCTACCATCAGAGCACCCTCTCGAGTCCTGCTTGCCTTAAAAGACTTAATAGGTCCGAGAGAGGGCCCTGGCTGTTGGCACCAGCTTCTCTTTACCAAAGAGGCGGTACCTTAGCCAGACCAGCCCCTCGCACTGACATACCACATGCAGTGCCGTCTCCTCTTCTTCCTGACAAAACCTGCACAGGCTATCCGTTGCCAGGCCCATGCGATGCATGTGCTTGTTTAATCTACAATGGCCAGTGAGAATGCCAACTGCTATCCTTATGGCCACCCGGCCTAGTTGGAGTAATTCTGCAGTTAGCTTGGGCGAGTAGCTATAGATAAACTTTTTCGCCTGTCTCTGGCCTGGAGTTTTGACCCACCATTCCCTTGATCGGTCCTGCATCCATAACTTAATGGATTCACTCCTGAGGCATCTTGAGACACCACAGAACGGCTCCGGCCCGATAAGTGCTCTCATTGAACCCTTCCGGGCCAGGCGGTCCGCCGCCTCATTGCCTCTGTAACCCGAGTGCCCAGGTACCCAAACCAGGAAGACCTTATTATGGCTACTAATTTCCCTGAGTGCACCTAGGCAGTCCCACACCAGCCTTGAGCTGATCTCCCACGAGTCAATTGCCCGCAGAGCAGCCTGGCTATCCGAATATATGACGACTCTGGAGTTATACACTCCCCGTCTTCTTATTTCGGCGGCGCAGATAATAATCGCGACTAGCTCCGCCTCAAAGACCGTAGCTAGCCTTCCCAGGCTCACCGAGATATTACATCTCGGATGAGCCCCGTACACGCCGGCTCCCACTCCGTCACCCATCTTGGACCCGTCCGTGTACCACATAGATTCGCCTGTAATTGGCGGCCCATTCTTCCATGCCCCTCTGTCTAATATCAAGACTTTGAAGGGTTTTTGGAAGTCATACCTAGGAGTCATTATGTCCGTAGGCAGGCCCAAGATCGGGTCCGCCTCCAGCTCCTCCCATAGGTCTTGGTACCTCCCAGTATGCCTGGGATAGATGGGCGCTTGTCCCTGTTGTACTCGTGCCACAACTGCTCTTGCAACGCCTTGGACGTGAATGTGGAGTGGTGGAAGGTTTAACAAGACCTCCAAGGCCGCAGTGGGGGTAGTCATCATAGCACCCGTCGTACTCAGGCAAGCCAGCCTTTGAATACTTCCAAGCGCTCCCGACCCCCCCATCTGCAAGGTCTTTGTCCACCACACCACCGTGGGGGGTGCAACAAAGCATTATTTCTGGAATGGTGCAATTCAGGGGTAGCGTCAGAGATAGTGTAGCATGGGGTGTCTTTGGTGGCAAAGGCAGGGCATCCCCCCTGTCAATTCTGTACACTTTTTTTCAGTTTTGTTGATATGCTTCTGTGTTTGTTTATATCTAATATAAATCCTTGTTGGTGCCGGATAGGTCCTTATGAGGCCTCCCAAACTAAGCTCCAGTAAATCTTCTCTCCATTAAATTTTGGAGGAAGTTAAAGTATTTATTAATCATTCCTCCCTAGAGGAGTTTCAATTAGAGGAACCACGTTACCCATTCCATGGTGCTAATTCATCATTCACATCTAATACCATAGCTATTCTGCAAATAGTCCCTTCATAAAAAGGAAATATAATACATCCTCATTCATATACTCATGAAAACACACACACACACACATTCAAACATTTATGTATTATATTCTAATACTATACATTTTTCCCCATAAGGTATTTTAGAAATCGGTGCATAATGTGAAAAAAAACACACAAAAAATGGCCTTAAGTACTCACGCAAGGTTTATTTCTGGTGTAAGTAATTTGTTTGAACTTCTTTTTTGACAATAAATTTCCTTCTTATCTAAACTGAGATAAGAAAATCTGGATATACCAATCATGTATGATTACTGGCCACATTTTGTTCGCCAACAACAGAGATAAATGCAATCACATTAACTGTGCTTTGAACTATTATCTGCAAGCTGTTTTTTTGTTTTTACTTTTTTTCTAAGGGGGAAAAAAAAGAAACTATTATCTTGATTCTAAAAGTGAATCAATATCTGGGGCTTTCTTTTATCTTTTTTTATTATCTTCCGCATTAGAGGTCTAGTCTAATTATTAATTTCCTTTATTTACCAATCTTACGGAGTTTCATGTGTCTTGCAGTTAATAAACCACTTTCGTGTCTTGTCCTCTTTCTAATCTTTACCAGCTAGAAAAGTTATTTAACTTGCTCAGCCCTTTCCCAAAAGAAGACTTGGCCCAGCTATTTTGATGGTCTTACTGTTATATACACTGGTTGTTCGTAAAACCGACACCAAGTTTTCTTCAGATAAAAACCTATTGTTGTACAAGAGAGGAAAAAACCACCTAATAGCCCGGCCTACTTCTCTTATTCTCATTCTCTTCTTGAGAAGGTTTTGGGAGAGCTCTTTACAAGAGATAGATAGAGAGGAAGTGAGAGAAAGAAGAAGAACTTGCGGTATTAGAATGTCTTAGCTGCTTCTGATTGCCTTGTAATACTTTTACCAATACTCTTATCCAGCAATAGGCCTTTAATGGAAAATCCCTATCAATGGTAGTTTGTATCTCAAGAATGGAAAAAAGACGAGAGAACAAAAATTCTTTTCTTTGGTCGGGTATTGTGAGATTAATAATAGAATGCTAATGTAAAATTATATTTTCCGATTAATTGCATTAATTAACTATTAATTTATATTTTGTTAATTTTATATTGATAATGTGGTGGAAGAAAGAAATGAAAGAAAATGATAGTTTTGAAAAATAGTTTAGAATATTTTATAGTTTGAAAAATAGTATTTTGTTAATATTTTAAATGTATCTTATTGCAGTGAAAAGAGACACAATTTGCACATATTACAATTTATTATAATAAATTGTATTATAATTTAAGGTCATTGCTATAATGAGACAAAGTCTCAAGAATCCGTTAAATTAATACAATGCCACTCCACCAACTGTTTTGTAAGAGAAGGCATTCCTTCGGACAGTATACAGTCTACATTCTGCTTTCTAAGCCAGAACACTTGATTCAGTAATCGCTCTCTTGAACTCAGTGCTAGCGATGGAGATTTGCCTTTGTCCTAGATAGA
This sequence comes from Triatoma infestans, assembly GCA_011037195.1. NCBI lineage: Eukaryota > Metazoa > Arthropoda > Insecta > Hemiptera > Reduviidae > Triatoma > Triatoma infestans. The sequence goes on along the minus strand of JAAEAF010014569.1, from coordinate 67,247 downwards.
CGTCTGATTTATTGAGATATAGTTGTGAATGTTGGAAACCATTTAAATTCACTAAGAGTATATGTTTATTTTAAAAACAGTGGTGCTCTCTTGATTATAACTAATACTTCTCTCTTAAACATATATACTTACAGGCAGGCCCCTTTGCAAAACCGCTCACGCCAAAAGCTACTACACCACACAACAACACACCAATTACATTTCAATACTTAGTAATGTGTGACGGAAATGGTCCCTTATAGGGAAAAATAATAACATGTACTTTAAATATAAAATTGTGAATACATTTTTTTCACTTTTCTTTATTAGAGAGAGTAATGCAATATTGCCAGATTTTCGGATTTAGGTTTTCATTGATAATGACAGTTTTAAGGGTCCCCTAAGTTCGTAAAACATGATCTTAAAGAAAGAAGAAAATCTTTAAGTGAGTGTGTGTGTGTGTGTGTGTGTGTGTGTGTGTGTGAGTGAATGTTTTAGGTTTGTATGTATGCATAATTCCGAACATTCCGATTCCTAACATTCCTAACATACATCATTCCGAACATTCCGAACCTAAAGGATCGAGCATAAATTGCTTTGGTGATTTTTTTATAAACTTATATATTATTACCTACTGTTATTCTGGGACTAGTAGTTTCATAATTGAATTTTGACCGAAAATGCATGTTTTGAGGTGTATGAGAAATTACAATAAACTCTAACTTGGTATTCCGTTTTTGAATCACTATAATTGGTATGAGAAGGAGAGAAATTTGGTTTAGTATTCATAAACTAGACGTAATGCTGAACACTGCATAAATTTAGAAAATAACACAAATTGCCTGGACTTTAAACGAACATATAAAATGGTAGTGAAAGATTTAGAATGAGGAAAGAGAAACGTTGTTGACGCGTTGTGACTGCTAAATAAACTGCTGAAAGACTCTTGGAAGCTCTCCCTCCCCGCCCTGTATGGCTAACGCAGCTGTATTTAAACAGATTCTCCCACTCTAGTCTGCTTTAGATCCCTTTCTTCAGATCCTGTTACAATCACTTTCACATTTCAAGGTTTCGGTCAAAAACTGCATCAACCAGAATTGCAACATTACTGGATATTTTTTTTAGTCTTTCATGATTTTCTTAAAAATTGGTTCCAAAGGTTTTCTTTAAACTTCATATACTACCTACTCGCGTAATGCTTATGAAGTGGAAGAACGAAATAGAAAAATAATAGTTTTAGAAAATAGTTTTGTGAAAATTAGATAGTTCAAATAGTGTATTTAGTGATGGGTACAGAGCCAGGTATACTACAATCTAGGTCATTGCCATTAGGAAAACAAAGGCATAAAAACCCTTTAGGCCAACTCTTTTGTAAAAGAAAATCCCCCGCTAAAGAGAGGGTTCCTTCAAGGCCAACACACAGAAGGAAACACCAAGGAGAACACATCAGAACTGTACCAGTTTTAAGTTATAAGAGTTCATTATAAAGCTTATTATTGTGATATATTAAAGTAACTTAATTTCTCTCAGAGAATATATATCTATTTTAAAAACAGAGGTGCTCTCTTGATTATTACTAATACTTATATCTCTAACATACATTCACAAGCCCTTTTACTAAACGGCTCACGTCACAACCAACTACCACAAATACACAACATCACCAATTACATTTGACTTATCACTTTTATGTCAAATATTTTGGATTTGTTCAATGTTAATGCGCTGTCTTGTGATTACAATGAAATCACTTCAAATACCTGCTCCCGACCACGTTAGGGCAAATGGGTCAAATTTGAAGTTTAATGAAAATTTAACAATATTATAATTATTAAATCAATTACGTGATTGTTTCATACCAAATTTTTTCATATTTGGCGGAATCATTTCTAATTGATTGCCATGAAAACATGGAATTTATGAAGTTCTTGAGTACCACTTAACTCGGTACTAACTTAAAAAAAAAAATTGAGTTTTGTTGGCGAGCGGTCATTTAGCGATTTTTACTAAAATTATATCCGCGAATTATTCCAAATCTGGTGCCAAATTTGATTTTGGACATTCATTACAGGCCAGTGAGAGTGAATAGTGAATGCAGTAATTGATCTCATTTGTCGTATAAGTTTAGTTTACTCTCTAAAGGAGAAAAGCCGTTTTAGCAATATTTCCAATATTACGTATCTACAACTGTGCATTATTAGTGGCTTCTGCGAAATATTTAATCAAAATTCCTATATCGATGCTAAAATTAATTTGTGAAATAGAATTGCGCGAACTAGAGCAAGGAAAATGTCATACGAATATATTTCATTTCAGATATTTCACTAAATAATCATATTAATTGGGACACATCGATTTCATTGTTTGTGTACTATGAGCTCTCATTCTGCTAAATTTTGTCAAGTATTAGGAGCTATAAAACCCGACCTATTTGAGTATAATTGAAAAGCTACCACACACAGACACACATACCACATTCAACATTACAGACCCACTATTGTTCTAATGTCATTTGTAAGTTATTCAATATTTGAAACTGTTAACATAGATAAAAGTAACAATTAACAAAAATGTGGCAATTAATAAATCAACTTGTTTTCATTTTTTATTCATCTAATTGACAAAAAGTTTTTTCATTCATAAAATTGAATATTTTATATTTTTTTACTTTTTTCACTGTTGAAGAGCTGCGATCGTGTCAACTACACGAATTTGAATAATCATAATTATGTATTTAAGATATAGAGAGGACAAAACATTTCAAAAATGAAAAAACGCAGGAATGTCAAATTTGAAACACTGTTGTTTAGCGTCAGGAATCCGTCACGTAGGTTCCGACAAAATCCGTCAATTAGATAAGCAAACTTACTAGAGTTTTTTACCTCATTTTTTTGGTGATTTTTCACGAAAATGGCTCCAGCGAGTTTCCATTAACATGATTTACTTTTTACACCCATGTAAAATCCGACAACATTTACTTCAAATATATCAACAACAAAAAAAAAAAAGTTTTTTTCCTGGGGTTTCTGACGAGCTGAAACATTAGGTATCTCCACATATTTCTGTTATATTGAAATCTATTATTTCTATCACCTGGTGGTAGAGAAGGGAATAAAGATTTAATAAACGTTTCTACTTTAAATAAATATGTGCATAATATTCCGAACAACCTGAAGTAATTTAATAAAGTACTATATATTATATTCAACTGATTTTTTGAAGAATAATAATTACTTTATTACACTCATAGAAAAAATATAATTTAGCCATCAAAATATCTACTTTAAATTGGCAAAAATTAAAAAAAAATGGAAATAATGATAATTTTTGAAGACGGCGAAAAGGAAAGGTGACGAAGAGTTGTAGAAGGAGAATATATTTTATGACGTCACTGGTGTATCCAACGGCACTGGCGATGTGAATTAAAAAAGTTTTATTCTCGTATCCTGGTGAAACGCGCAGTAAGCCTTGCTGTTGTTATACCTTCGCCATCTTTAGGTCCATTATTCTCTTTCTCTGTTCTTCTTGAAATAGTGTTTGTAATTCATCCCTGCTCCCGCTGTGGAGAGTGTGAGAGGGGTTGCTGTAGAGAGAGAGTGAGAGCGTGAGAGAGAGAGAGAGAAAGATGGTTTTGAATTAGTGAATACTCTACGGTTCCAGGTGTTCTCAAGCACAGTTTGCAGTTGGTGAATTTGACTCATTAGCTGAGATTGTGCAGTACGCTGCCACTTGCTACTACGCATAGAAACATCTTCTTTCTTTTTTTTGCTAGTTTCTTCTTTTTGTTTTAAAATATCGTGGAGTAAATTAATTTAGCTGCCTAACTTTATATCCTTACTTAAATCGACTAGTTTTAGTGAAAAATATTAGACGTTACCTCTATATTCCTTTCAGCAAATTTTTTTGGGATATTTCAAAGTCGTAACATAAACGATAAGAGATTGTTTACATCATACTAAGCAAATCATTAATTTTATAGTTATTTTCAACAAAATAGTATAGTTTTCCTTCTCATTAAATTTATAGATTCATGAAACTTGGTCCAATGTTTACACACACATATATTTAAATATTTTTAGATCAACAGATTTTCAATTGTAAATAAGGAGGAAAGTAAGTGCCCGGCAAGGTGTATCTAGCCCTAGGTAGTCGTGTGTATCATTTCACACATTCCCTCTTATTTGATCGATCTAGTTGACGAGGACGAGTGTTGAATATTGTTTTGTGCCATATCCCTCATCCTACTTAAAGTTTTCTTTAGTTAAATACGATCCTATTTGTTACTATTATAATTCTGTACATTCTCTAATTTAGGGTGGTTGTTACATTTGGTTCGAGAAAGAAAATCAAATAAGAGGCGGTGAAGATTCCACAAGTCGATGCGCCAAAATAAATAAATAAATAAATAAAATACGTGAAAATAATGGGATCACATAGCCCTCAATGACAAAAGACTCGGTAATAATCGATCTAATGCGGTATGGCATCAAAAATCTACATTTAGGTCTTATCATTTAAATACGAGTATAAGCAATGAACAAAACACAGATTGGGAAATTTGGGCGTGTGGGGGCAGAGGCATTTGAAAATAACATATATATATATATTTGTCTGTCTGGATGTGACTGTATGTGCCCGTATGATGAATCTGTTGGTGTCTGTAAGGACATTCATGTATCCCCGATTTTTTTTTTTATACACAATCTCCCTTCCTCTCTTCTATCTGTATGTATGAAAGAGTAGAATTTTTAGTATATATTTATGTCTGTTTTTGTAAATATTCTGTTTGAATGTTTCTGCCTATGTTTTCCAACAAATGTCCACTTAAATGTCTACCTTTGAAAAAATGTTTGCCGTCTGTTTTTCTATGTATATTTATTTGTCTATCTGCCTGATGTCTGTCTGTGTACGGTTTATTCTAGTATATTTTAGCAGATAGATAGGTTAGTATAAAATATAGACTGAGGATGTGCAAAAAAAATAACTATAAACGTGCATTCGTTGATATTACTTGAATTTCGCCAGGCATACTTACAACTTTTTTATTTTATTTAAAAATGAGTAGAATCATTTTTCGTGGTCAGAAGTAAATTCAAATACGTTAATTTGAAGATGGTTCAGTAAGAACCTACACCGGTTGTCAAAACAAATATAACTGTGGCTCGACATATCCTGCATAATTTTTTTGTTTCCTACTTATCCGGAGTCCAACAACATACATAGGTTACCCTTCAATAATCCACATTTAGGTTTTATGTAAGCACTTTTTGTCAATATACGTAAGCAATGGATAAAACACGATTGAGAAATTTGGGCCTGCCTAGAGAAGATTATTAAAGAGGTCCAACATTCGGCTATTTTAGAATTGTAAGAAAGTTTGTTGTGGTGGTTGGTTCCGCAGAGCTGGAAAGCATCAGAGACATTTTCCGTGGTAGCCTGCTTCATTTTGTGGTCATCGACCGGTTTCGGGCGTTCGCCCATCTTCAGGATGCGTTTGTCAGACAGTGTGCCAACACAGACTCGTACAGAGACTTAGTTCACACTAACTGAGGTGTGTTTTTTTTTTTTTGTATGATGTAAAAAAAAAAAACACACCTCAGTTACTGTGAAACTAAGTCTCTGTACGAGTCTGTGGGGCGCACTGTTTGAAAGACGCATCCTGAAGATGGGCGAACGCCCGAAACCGGTCGATGACCACAAAATGAAGCAGGCTACCACGGAAAATGTGTCTGATGTAAGAAAGTTTTTTACAGGTACGGATTTACGGATTACCTGGGTGTGCTAGAGAAAATTATTATAGAGGGCCCAAACTTTCAGGTAATATGGAATGTTTTCGTCCGCATTGGTTTCTAGGAACGCCCAAAAAAAATTTAAATCTTTTTTTTTTGTGTCCAATAATTTACAAGTAAAACTGTTTCCATTATTAAATAGGCCACCAAATATGAAGGAGTCCTTATTTTGGTGGTATGGGTCATTTGTGGTGAGATACCTAGTATGGGCAGACAATTTTTGAGAGACGAAAATTGATTCCAATTCGGGATTCTTTTGATTCTATCTAATGACTAAAAGTAGCTACTATCTTTTCTGGGCCGGTTCAAAGCTGGTATTTTTAACGTATTACTAGATTTTTTTTTTATAAAAAGTATAATGGATGTGAGAAGGAGAGAGAAATAAACTAGGTGGTATGCTGAACACTGTATAATGACAGAACACAAAAAATAGCAGGGACATTACAGTAAAATAGAAGTTAGGTAGCGAAAGTTCATTGCGACATGCTTTTGAAGGTTCGTATTACAAGTTTTCCTTTTGCTAGGATGTTGAAGACTTTTGTTTTCGACCATTCTTACAGAGTCAGTTTACCTTCTAGGGAAGATTGGTCAAGATTGGGTCCGTCTAGTGGGATACCAGATAATTATCTCCGATGTTACACGGACGGTTCCAGAATGGAGGTAGGTCTGAAGCTGCGGTCTATTTTGAGACCGGAGATCATTTGGCAGTATCTTTTGGTGAATGGACCACAGTAATCCAGACTGAGGCTTATGTTATTCTTTGTTGTATCTTGGATGAGAGGGTACGTAACACTAACTTAAAAGGTGTTTGTACTGTTCGGACAGACAAGCTGCGCTGAAGGCGCTGAGAATATGTGTCTTCACTTTCAGGTTAATGTTAGAATGTTCTAAAAGACTGGAAGAGCTTTCTTCTCTGAATGGATGTGCTTCTAGTCTGGGTACAAGGTCATATAGGAATTTTTTTGAATGAGGAGATAGGTTTGCCAAATTAGGCGCTTCTCTCCCTTTCATTGGTTCCGAGCCTGCTGTTGGCGTGTCCTTGGCACATGTCTGTCACGCATTCAGTCATGGAGGCTTCACAACATTCATCCTCATGGATGAGCACAGTTGATAATCGGCAGTCCAAAATGCTCATCGGGGGAGCGGACTGGGCTATTAGTGAGACGGTGCTGTGTCATTCACCAAACTCTCTCAGGCATCTAGTTGGATCTCTTACTCTCTACGTAATGGGGCTCATGCCGGATCCACTTTGTAGAGTCTGTGAGGCAGAGGAGGAAATAACCATCCATCTTATGATGATTGCCTGGGTTGAGAGGAAATTAGGTTCAGGACTTTCGGTCAGACCAGGATGTCTATGGAAGAGCTTAGGCTATTTCACCGCAAGGTTATTGTCCGATTTGTTCAAACTGCGGTGAATCATAGATGGATTAGTCCCGGCTCTGGATATTTGTTCTAGACCCGGTTTGTTGTAGTTTTTCTTGGGGTAACTATACGGGCCCAGTGAGGCTTTGGTTAGCGTAGGGTTTGGTCCTTCCCCACAGACAAATAATAATAATAATAGATAGTGAGAGAAATAAAAAAAGACAGACTGGCTGAGAAATGAGAAGTTAATATAGATAGGTTGCTGACTCGTTGTACAGTTGTAAACAGTCGTAAACTGTTGTAATACAGTTCTTAACTATATTCCTGTCGCTCTATTTATATAAATCGAACCCTCCTTCCTTTTCTAGTCTTGTCTTGGTGGGGAGTAACTGACTTTTGATTCATTAAATATCTGCTTCTCCGCTCTTCGGATCCTATGAACATTTAATGATTCGGATCCCAATATAAAAGCAATAATGGTTTAATATTAAGTTGTTTGTATTAATAGAAAAGAAAAAAAAAAAGTCTGGTATGAAACACTCACACGTCTTTCTCTTACACCCATTAATACAATTTAATTAAAACAATTTTATTTAAATTTTTAACGTTTACTATGTTTTTTTGGGCTGAACATTAAAAAAAAGATGATAAGTGATTAAACTTGTATAGCTGAGCGGACATGTGTAAAGCATCCTCTGCGAAAATCGAACAAAACTTGTGCTGTATAAATTTCAACTAACTGACAGAGCAGACTATTCGCCAGAAACGTTTATTCTTACTACGGGGACTTCAAATGATGTATTTCTTGTGAAACCTGAATTACGACAATGTGACAAGATCACCGCAATACGTCGGACTATCGTCAACGTAAGAGACGTAAAAATATGGATTACTTTTATTAAAATATTATTTTTATTGAGGAAAGTGTTAAATTTATCTTAAAAGATAATAATAATTCAGTGTGTAACTTATATAAATATATTTTATTCACTAGACATTCCCATTTCTTTTCTATCTAGAACTTTTCTATTCGTTTCAAGTTGAGCGCTTGCAATAAATAAACGCTTTTTTATATAATTTTTTTTTTTTTTTTTGTTTCTTTTCCTTTTACTTTTGTTCATACTTTCATTCATCATCATATTTTTTTTTTTCACTTATTAATATTTATTTCCATTATTTACAATTCAAATTTCATTTGTTTTCAAATTCTGAAATATTCAACAATAATATTGTTTTCATTTTATTAAATATATTTTCCATATTTCTTTGTCAATTTATTATATAAAATATCGAAATAAATTTATAATAATTTATAATTTTATTAACTTTTACTGTAAGTGAAGAATATTTTAAGAAACTAGCTGTTTTATTACTCTTTTCACAGTATACCCCACAACGAGCATATGTATAAAGCAGTTAAAGCCGCCCTAGTGATACTACGATGGCTGTTGTTTACTCGTAAGCTCTGTAATAATGCTATCACTCGTGCTGGTATTAAACATTATGCATAACTGGGTTAGGCTAACTGGATAGGCATTGGTAATAACTCTCCACTCATGCATACCAATTCCTATCTCTAAAGTATTAATGATTGATAAAATAATTAATAAATATGCATGACCAAACAAATTAAACGGATCATTCTAATTGAGAAATGGTCAATTACATGAAACAATGGAGGGTTTTTGGTTTGGTAAATCTCAAATTAATGTTTTTATACATATATTTATATAATTACATATTTATTTATTTATTTATTGATTTATTAAATTTTAACAACAAACGGCGTAAGCCTTATGGTTGAAGTCATTACATACATACAATTAAAAGTAAAGTAATACATGCTCATATTAACACTTCATGTAATGCAAAAATGTTTTCTTAAAAAGTCCAGATGCCATTTGAAAGCCCACGTCACCAGGAATATACTCATTCCATGACCTGCATAATCTACAAATGACGTCAGCATTGAACAGCGCAGTAGTCTTAAAGGCAGGGACCACGAAATGCGAAGTACTGCGCAAGCAGCGAGGTGGCACATGAAAAGGAATGGCAGCAAGTAGCTCCATGCAATCAATTTCGCCATTCAAGAGCTTCTTCAAGAATAAAAGCCCAGCATTTCGTCTTCTAGACTCTAAAGAGCATAAATGAGTAGCACCGCTGGGTAACCTTTTTTTAAAAGTCCTGATGAAACGGTTTTGTATAGCTTCCAGTCTGACTATATCCTTCTTGGTGTAAGGACACCAAACCAATGACGCGTACTCAAGAAGGCTTCTGACATATGCATTGTACACAGTTAGCACCGCTTTGGGATCTCTAAGATCACGAGTGTGCCTTAATACAAAACCCAGTGCTCTCGATGCTTTCCTGCAAACATATTCAAACTGTTTTGTGAAAGAGAGGTCATGACTCAGAGTAACTCCTAAATCCATAACGTTACGAGTCCTCTCCAATGGTTTGCCATCAATGAGGCACTGATAAGATATACAAGTCTTTTTGCGATAAAAAGAAATGACTTGGCATTTTTTAACATTTAGCTCCATGCCATTACTGCAGCACCAGTCAGAAATAATGCGGAGGGTGTCTTGAATTATAATGCAGTCCGACTGGGAAGCAACTTTCTGGAAGAACTTCAAGTCATCCGCAAATGCCAGTACCTCAACATCCGAGATCCTTAGTAGAAGGTCATTAATAAAAATTAGGAATAGCCACGGTCCAAGGTGTGATCCTTGAGGTACACCAGATACAACATCAAACCAACGTGATAACTCCGAATGCCACTTCACCCGGCTATATATATATAATTATATATATATATATATAATATAATATATAAATATCATTATACTCATAAAACAAAATCTGGTGTGAACCGCCTCACATAAATTTCTTTTCCTACAATTAAATCAAATTCTAATTGATAAATTTTTCTCAAAACTTTTAAAATTTTGGACTTCCTTATTCGAGCGCTTTACCACTGAGCTAATCCCTTCCTTTTGATGCTGTATAAGTTCGAAGCATGAAAGAGACATGGCTAAAATTCTCTTTCTGGTTTAATATTTAGGGTAATCCAAAGAATATTTCAAAATAAGACAAGAAAAGAAATGAAAAAATTAAATTTTATAAATTTATGGCAGCACTAATTTTTAACGTTTAAGAGCGAAATCTGGATGCTTTAAAGACAACACAGTCAAAGAATGCAAACAAAGCTACTGAGAGACGAAATTTTTGGGATAAAAAAACATAGAAGGTTGCGCACACTAAGAGATCATCATAAAAAATAGACTTATTTAACGACTAAAGGACCGTATTAAACATATTTTCCATAAACTTTTAGGATACCATAGAATTTATTAAAATTAAAATAATATATTAAAAGAATTGAATCAAGATATGATAGTAAAGTAAAAATTTAAAAAAACTACAGGACACATAGAAGAAGAGACGTAAACAGGCCCAGAAAAGATGGCAAGAATGAACATGAAACAGGCTGAAAATCAAATCCTTGAATCGAGGAAGAAGAAGAAGAAAGACACTTACGATGGTTCAACGGTTTTGCTATTGTTGGTGCAGAGTAAAGGAAGAAAAATGACATTTCTTTGTTAAAGGGGTTTCGCTGCTTTTACCTTGAGCATCGAAAAGTGTTCAACTACATCTTGTTTGTATATTTTAATCAAGCATCTTCTACAGACACACAAAACGGTTCATACTCAACAAAGGGGCGAGCCAGCTTGTCTGCAATTTGTTGAACGACTAAGTTAATGAAATTAGGGCTGAGTAATGTCCCTATGAAGCCGGGGGGTGGTGGCCTATTAATACTGTCGGCAGAGTCTTTGAAGTTTTTTAAGAGCTATTTTTAGACTTATAACCAATAATTTACCATGAAATAATTCGCTTAGATCAAATTTTGTGCAACGTCGATCTCTTTCATATAATTCGTCAAAAGTTTAAGCTTAGTATATCAAGTTAAATGAGCATAAAAATACAAAACAAACAATTTGTTTCCCTCTCTTTTATTTGAGAAAAACTTTTGCGGTCCCCCCTATTCCAAAAATTGTATGAATGAGCAACTAAGTAAAATTAGAACAATAATTATCGCATTAAGTTTATTATGTGATATTCTGTTTAATATAAGGATTTTGATTAAAATTATATCGTTAATGAATTTAAAATCTCTGCGTGCTTTTATTAAACCCAGCAACATCATAAGGATTTTTATAGAATATATGCCCGAATTGCAATTTTAGCAACGATTCCGCCGCGAGTTTGTAGACCATCTAAATTTGTATTTCTTTTTTTTTTTTTTAAGTCGCAGAATTTCTGTTGATAACGATAATAAAGAAAAATATCTTTTATGCGGAAAATGAACTACCTTTAAATAGACTTAATAGCGTAATTGATGGTTGTTGAATCGATATTATAACGATACCCTTAATAATTTGCTGACTGCCGGTTAACATAATGGAAACTCTATTCCTTTATTTCTAGCAATAAAAACTTATTTCTGCCAATATGAAAGACATAATGATATATAATTCACAATTTATTACATTTTCGTCATGGCTTTGATCACTATGTTTTAACAGAAACAATCCTATATTCTAAAAGAAATAAGTAGGTCAGTAAACAAATTTTGTATATTTTTCTTGCCTATAAGATTTTTAAGCAAACACAAACCTCTATTATTTCCATAGTAAAGTAACTAAGTAAAGTCAATTTTAAATGTATGTATTTTTGTGAGATATGTACTACACTAATGTATCTATGTTTTCTAACACGCTAACTGCTATTGACTAGATCGGAATAGAACTGGTCAGAATTATTGATGTCTTTGAAGTTATTAATTTCTCTTACTCCTAAAAAAAGGAAATATTGCAATTGTGTAAATTTTCAAAATTAGGTTTCACCGGTAATAAATGTTTAAAGGACACCTGATCATAGAAAAAATGTTTTAACGAATGGTCTTGTGTATAAGAATACCTTAAAAATGAAAACTCGCAGTATTTTGAAACTTGATAATTCATTTAGATACTACCACTGCATCTGAATCGAAAGTTTCAGGGAAAATCCATTGAATGGAATTGCGTTCTTTACTGAATATTTTCTCGAAAAAAAGGTACCAGATTTTCTTCAAACTTCGTATGTCATCTACACACATACATATTGTAACGTTTTTCCCTCTAAACTAGCTACTGCAACTACTTTTAAGTAAGGGGTTCTTATAGATAAAATACACTAAACTTCAAAAAAGAAAACACCAATTTATTGTTATACACAATAAATTACAAAATTACAACACTTAATAATAATTACTTCACAGTTTAAACCACAAAAGTCCACTTTGTTCACTTTTTCAATACACTTTTCACAAACTAGTGACTTCGTTTGTAACTGGAAAACTCTCTCAACTCTCTGTGGTGCCACTATTTATATCGGTGGGGAATCTTCTAGAACTTCTTCGATTTTTCTAGAGAGAACTAGAGCGCCGCCAGCGCTTTCAGCGGCCACTAGGAGAACCTTAGGTACCTGCCTTCTCTTCTAGATGGCACTAGCTGCGTTACAATACTATCATATTTATTTGAAACATTTTGTTATATTTTGAAATATTGTGAAGGAAATATGGTTTCCTCTAAAGTATCACTAGATTACAATGAATATTTTTACCACCTGAATATTATTAATCTACATTAAACTCGTTGATTGAATTCCAAATTTGAAGAAATCGGTGAAACGGAAGTGCGACTTTATAGCATAGGTTTATTGAATATTTGGAATTTTCTCGAAAGTGGCTATAACGATTTTCTTAAAACTTGTAATGCTCACTGTACAGATATAAATGTATTACTTTATTTTTTGAAATACACTACAAAAAATGTTGTTTTTTTTTATATTTTCGAGGAATTTATGGCATTAAATTTCAAATATATATGTTTGGTTAAATGTTACCTCATTAATCAACTTTCCTACCTCCTTGGGTTGGTTAGTAGTTAAGTAATGTCGTACCACCACATCTATGTTGATGAGGGAACAAAGAAGCAAAATTTTAAAGTCGCCGAAATGTATTATAATGATTAGCCTATTCGATGAATAAATACGGTTCACCAGATAACAAAAAAAACAACAAAAAAACAAACAATAATTCATCTAAAACTACTAGCTATTGAATTATTTTTATCCCTTAGAATAATTTTTTTTTCAAACTTTATTAATTATGCGTTCAGATTATTGATATTTCCTAATAATTGACGGTTCTAAATTCAAGTGAATATTATATAATTACTTCATGAATTCATGATCTGCTAATTAAGTTAATCAGAATTAATGTCATTCAGTGTTAAAGACAAGATGTCACTGAATAGCTTTCAAGGACATAATATTGCTGATATGACATTATATTATGTTGACATGTTTGTGGGGTTAATGAGTGTTAAAATAACTAATTTAATTACAATAATATTAACTTAAATCAACTTAATTACAACAGAATTGTTTATCGATTTAAATAAGGATTATTTATAAAATAGTAATAATTTTATCTAGGTTGATATTTAATGACTAGATGATTTTCAGTTTAAAATTTTTTTTTTACAGAATTTTTCGGTTTAATGAGGCCATTTTCAGATACTAATAATGTCACTAAAAGCATTCCCAGCCATTTTGATTAAGTTAGCTAAATTTTTTTTGAATCATAGGTTTATAAAATAAATTTACGAATGTTTATATAAATTTGAATTTATACTTTATATCTTAATATAAAATTAAATTAGAAACTTGCACAGGAGGAAGTGGGCAAGCTTGATGGACTTTGGTGTGTCAGAAGATGGCCCCGTCCACTCAAATTCATTCCATTTAGATCGACAAAAGTAGTTTTAATGTTCCACTAATTAGATTTTACATACACAAAAATAAAATCAGTTCACCATTAAACGGGCAGTAAATCAATGTGCATATTCTTATAGTTTACATTAAAAATCAACTAGAACGAACTAGGATAGAAAATAAATAAAGGGTAATTAAATTTACTTCAGGAATTCTGTAATGGCATCCAGCAGAGACAAGAGAGGCTCTCTCTGGTTAACTGTGACTACTCTCGGACTTAGGCAGGATAGAGTGGGAGAACCTGTGTATATAAGCCAGTGAGAATCTATTTAGAGGATATCTATCAGATTGAACCCTACAACGCATCGTGTCATATCTCTACTACCATCATTTATTCTATCAGTTTCATTATAAGGTCCAGTGCAGTTAGTGTTAACTTATAGCTACATTATAACAGTATCTTCATATCTCGTTCATTCAATCAAAGCTAATTTCTCTCCTCAATAACTCCACTATAATTCTATTTCTATAGATCGAATTGCTTTTCTAGAAATAATTTTAGTGGGTTCTGAGATAGCTGAGACATTAACCTTCCTTCTGTAATGTTACATCAACATAGTGTTGATGAACACTTGAAGAGAATCCTTTGAAGGGTCAATAATTATAAATTCTAACTATTAAAGAATATTTGTCAATTATAACTTCAGTATAATCAATTTGTGTTTCGCATGTGATTTTTACGGTTTATAAATTTTCAATATCTATTTTTCACCACGGAAATACTACCGAAGTCCGATGAGTCTGAAAAAGTGAAGTATTTTTAAAAAAATTAAAACTGTGTTACGTGTGTGAGTGTGTGTGTATGTCTGTCTGTGTGTGTGTGTGTGGTCAGCATAAATCAAAAACCTATAAAACGGAAAATCGTAAAAAATTTAAAACTTGTTATTGGATTTAAAAAAAATTAAAACTGTGTTACGTGTGTGAGTGTGTGTGTATGTCTGTCTGTGTGTGTGTGGTCAGCATAAATCAAAAACCTATAAAACGGAAAATCGTGAAAACTTCAAAATTGATATTGCAAATAAATTCTACCAATGGACCTAAAAAATCAAGTTTTGTTCAAAACTGGTCAACCAAAATTATCATATTTATAGGTGGAGATTTTTTTAGGTTTTTACAATTTTCACGAAAACGGTTCCAATGATTTTCTGTATAATCAATCCTTCGTTTAAAATACAGATTATTTGCATAATGCACTTTTGAAATTTCTTCCTATCGCCCACTAATAAAAAAATAAACCTTAACAAATGCCATCACAACATCTCTCACAACATATTCGTAATGTAATTTAAACATAAATCAATAAATATTTAAAAGCAAGCTTCATAAATAAAAACGAATACATTTGATTTTCTCTATAATTTATTTTAATATCATCTCCAATTTTACCGTTTGCTGTCAACCTTTACATAATCAATTTACCTACATATTTTCCTGTATTATCCTTGCTTGGATTTCATATTTATTTATTTATTTATTTATTATTTTTACCGGCATTTGATTATCCTTAAACTTGACATTGCCTTTCATTAAATTTTTATCTATTCCTATTACTATAGTATACACCTTAAATTTCCTATTCCCTCCCCCACCACACTAATAAAAATGGCTTGATAAATTTGACACCACTATTAAAATTTTCCTATAAAGTATCCTTCAAAACATGCAATTTATTATAAACTATTTTCTAATGTCTAATCATAATTTTGTCACTAAAAACGCACACAAACACATAGTATGATAACTTTATAATTTCCCGGCACATACAAACCACAAGTGTCCAGTGAAACGAAAATATTGCGTTTGAAGTGAACTCTCTGCATGAAATGGATAGATTTATTCTGACGATAGATGAAAATCCGAAAACCGTTCGGGAACAAATAAATATGCATGCTACGACGGATAAAACATCACACATAATAGAACGAATCACATATTATTTTATCGATCACTCCCTGAAAGGCTGAACGCACCCAAAAATGCTAGTCCTATAGTTAGACAATCATTGCTATAAGAGGAAAGCTTATCTTCACAGCCCACCTACACATACAAATCTTCAAAAATAAAATATTTCAAAGAAAAATGGAAAAATCTAAATATGCACAGTTAGAATGTCAAGTTTAGGGGAAATCTGTTTCGGAAAACCTTGATAAACAAAACAAAAAAAGAGAATACATTGTTTAAAATTGCAATTTCGATTGAAATTTTCATGTCAAAATATTAATAAAAGTAAATATCAAGCTTGAACTTCCTTTGATTTATCGTTTTTGAGTATACAGATAGACATACATAAAGTAAAATACCGGAAGAGAAGGACAAAGTGAGGTTGTACGAGAGAGGGGAGGTACTTGCTGAAACTTGTTTTCGTTCTTCAAAACAAATATTTCCGGTGGACACCATTTTGAAAATTAGCAAGTTTGGAACACTTCCTGCAGTAGTGAAAAAAGTGGGAAAAAATAAATATATATATATATATTCGTGTAATATAGTTAAGCTGTGAGTGGATGAGAAAGAACCCTGTTGGTTATAGAGTCTATTTAGAAATGGAGAATGTTGTTACAGGTTTGTGTTGCTCTTCTCAATTTCTCCTTAATTACTTGTGAAATTCTCTCATAGCATGGTATTGTAGCCAGAGGCACTGATACTAGGTACACCGAGGCCTTCTCATACTATCGCCAACACATACAATACATGAGAAGAGACACTTCATTGTGTATGCATTACATTCTGTAACCTTCCTTTTTACTCTCTCCATCTTACTCTATTCTCTCGTTCATTGCCTTTCTCTCAAATATATACAACCCTATTTGCTTTCTATCGTACCATTGTCTTTCATACTAAAGATTTACCTGAATTGGATGAGACTTTAACATATATTTTATCTGACAATTAGATGTACAGAAAATTAGGTAAATGTGCTTGCTATAATAACAAAGCGGTTTATCTGCATTGTACTTATTGCTCATTCAATATTTATATATAAATAGGACTTATCCAATTCTTACAAAACTACTTGTTTTATTAAATCTAGACCGGTTTATAAAAAATCTGATATGAAAACCTGACACATGCCTATTGCTATTCTCATCATTCTATTCGTTTGCCGTTACCCTTTGCCAAATTTGAATCTGTTTCATACGCGCAGACTTTACAGTGACATACCATAAAAGATTACTCGAGATACTTGTATTGCTTTTGAGTACGCTGCTCACATAATAAGAAATATATTATTTAATTCTCTAAAGAGTATATTATGAAAATATATTTAACCTACATATATAAAAAAGATGAGCTAGAGTCTCTGATTTTTTTTTATGTCACGTTTTTTTATACCATTGTTTATGTCAACGGCTGAACCGGATTCCAGAGAGTTTCCAATAATATATATCACATTTTTAGTTTTTTTCTAAAAATTTATCCCAAGATTTGTTAAATGCCGGGCCTCCCGCGAGCTGGACAAGTCTCCGAGTTAAGCTAGCATTTTTGTACTAGAGACAAACTGATACACAGATTTTTACTAGAATCACAGGAAGTATGGCGAATTTATTTTTTGAAATTGAGTTTTTTACCGGAAATACATGTTTTGAGATCCTGGGAATTTGTAAAAGAATGGTTTCAGCGCTTGACTGTACCTTCTACATAAGTGTGTTTGTGTGGTCTATATGTAAGCAAAATATATCTAAAACTGGCATGCACATCTAAACATTGCAAGTATAAAGAATTTTAGGGGTGGGGGTTGGTGTAGTGGTTATGAGCATGGACTTGTAACTGAGAGATCACCAGTTCGAGTCCCGCTTGGAACTGCTAAATTTTATATTTGTATGAAAAACAATAGTAAAGTAGGTGCTTCCGCCACCGCTCTCTCATCACCTAATTTGGTAGTTAGACGTTAAGCGCCCTGAAAAAATGGGCTTTACTTTACTTAAAAAAAAATTATATTAAATTATATTAATTTGAGTAAGAGAAAGTCCTGAATGTTTCACACCAGAATGCATGCCCTAAAAACGTTGGTAAACATTGCAATTTTATAAAATTAATTACTGGTATCTACTTTAGTCATAAAGTAGTGTGAATTTTTCACAGCAAATTGAACTACAAATTATATGATTAAACAAAAGTATTTCAGCAGTATGATGATTTTAGTGAAATGTTGAACATTGTTATTCTGAATATTTATACTAGATTGTCAGTGTGCGTTTGAGGTTTTATTTGTGTAATCCTTAACCTGCATTGTTTTTAGGAAGTAACAGGAATGTCATTAGTAGGAGTTTTGAACTGAATAAATGAAAACTCAGTTACAAGGTTTTAGACAGGTATGACATTGGAATCAGGTAGCAACGGTAGTAGAGATTAATTACACTATGTTAAAGGTTGGAACAGACACACACCTGCAGTATATATATAAATATATCGTAATGGCTGCCAGTCCTCTAAACCTTTTCAGTTTTAACCATAATATATAGTAACATTTTCTGATAAGCTTCTATTTCTCTTTTCATTTTACATTGCTTTGACTCTAAAATTTAATTGTCTACTAGTAAAGTTATGTATAAACGACATTATTGGACACATTCTATTGTTTACTGGTATCTATTATGTTTCATTTATTAAACCACTGAAATTCTGTATTATTCACATATAGAAGCTTTACATTGTTATAAAGTTAGCTGTTTGAAATTTCTATATACTTGTCTCTTTGTATTTAGACATCTCATTCATTCCAGTAGTTATAACTGAATTTGTGAGCAAAAGACTAAATTTACCATTTTTATTTTAATTCCTGAAATAAAGTGGTCTCTTAACTTGGGATTTGGAAAGATTTGATTCACAGGGATACTCGAGCGTAATGGAAAAATCCACTTCTTACTTGCTCATTGTATTGGTAGCAGATTGAACACACGAACTGGCACTAACTTACAACTTATACATTAACTGGGTGTAAGGAGAGAAGAGCGTAACGAAATGTTACGGAGCGAAAAGTGGTAGCCTGATGAATGTAGAATGGTGTAACGTTGTTGTTGCGAGTAGCTTAAAAGTGATGTGACAAGTTAGATTAGATTAGATTAGATTGGGGAGGGCCACGTCTCATTCCACTGCGACCTTCTTTGAGATATTCCCCTGGGTTTATAGCACATCCCTCAGCTTCGCCTTATTAATTAGGACAAGCAATGTTGAAAGTGGCTCCGTCATGAAGCTCGTGGCTTCGGGATTGCTAGTCCCCAGTTGAAGAAACCTTATTCTCGCCAGTCCGGCACACTCACAAAGGATGTGTACCGGGGTTTCCTGCTCGGTCCTGCAGAAACGGCATAATGCGTGCCTGAAAGTAGTAAATGGTGCATGTGCCTGTTCAGCCTGCAATGCCCTGTTAGTAGGCCCACTAATGGGCTTATATCCCTTCAGCTAAAGCTCCGAACGTCCTTGATAAATTTAGGCAAATGTCACTTAATGAAGAGTTTAGCCTGCCTCTGCCCTGGCGTTCTTTCCCACCATCGCGAACGCTGGTCTCCTATCCATTCCTTGATAAAAGCGTGAATGAGACTCCTGGGCAACCCGCAGAAGGGCTCGGGGCCTATGAAGGTATACTTCAAGCTCTTCTTCGCCAGGGCGTTCGCCCTTTCGTTGCCGAGGAACCCCGCATGACCCGGCACCCAGGCGAGTGTCAGTTTGTTCATCCAATTCGGTTAGGGCAGATAGGCCCAGTCTTGAGACTATTTGGTGTGAGGAAAGTGCCTTCAGGGCTGCCTGACTATCGGAGTATATGGCCACTCTTCTACCCTCTAATCCTTGCCTTATAATCTCCTCAGCGCGGAATTATAAAGTCAGAACTTCAGCCGGAAAGACTGTGGCGTACTTCCCTAGGCTCGCCTTAATCTTAACTTTAGGCCTGCCCCCATAGACCCCATTCGGAGTTTTAGAGCTTCTGTATACCAGACCGAACAGAGAGGGATTATACCTGATCGGTAGGTAATGTGGAAGTTCCTTTCAAAATAAAGCTTGGGAATCATGCTATCGGTAGGCATGCCAAGTACATGGTCAGCCTTAACTTCTTCTTTCAACTTCTGGCTAACAGAATTATGCCTAGAGGTAATAGATGGCGCCCTGCAGGAGCCTATGAACTCCCATTCTGGCTTCGCCTTGGATGAAAAGATGCAACAGTGGTAAGTTAAGGAGGACCTCCAATGCCGCAGTCGGGGTGGTTCTCATGGCCCACGTGGCCACTTTTTACTTGCTTATTGTATTGGTAGCATATTGAACACACGAACTGGCACTAACTTACAACTTATACGTTTACAGAGTGTAAGGAGAGAAGAGTGTATAGAAATGTTACGGAGCGAAAAGTGAATGATGGTTGGTTGGTAGCGTCATGAATGTAGAATGGTGTAACGTTGATGTTGCGATTAGCTTAAAAGTGATGTGACAATTTAGTACTCTTACTTGTTCCAAAAGTGATGAGCTAGTAGCGTTATTAGCAAGAAGATTGTGGCTGATGTAGAGCTACTCATGTTTACTCTTTAAAGTAAAATTGGAAGAGCCTGACTGTGTTCTTCAAAAGTAAAGCTGGTGACTGACAATACCCTACAGAGTTGAATTTTACACTCAACCATATTGTTTAAAGTAGAAGTTGTGTAATACACCACTTCAAAATAGAATTTGTGACCTCAGTTATATTCATTTTCTCTTCTCTTTCCGGTAGAGACAGCTTCTAGATGAGAGATTGACTGTCATGGTTAAAGCCAATTCGCCAATACATTTTACTGGGCAAGACAGAGTACGTAATGCGTAGTTGAAGTGCGGTTGCTAATGGGCCTTCTGAGTCCAACTTTTTTCTAGCGAATTTTCTAGCTACCGATTCCATTACTTAAGTCATTCTTGAATAAATAGTATTGACAACAATTAAATTATGGCGATGATTCAAATATTGGAGGTGCGCTTTATTGGCGCAAGAGACATTTTCACACTATTTTGTCATACCATCATAATGATAATGATCGCAAGAAATCGGTCAATGACCACTAAAAGAAGGACAGTTTTTTTTTCAAGCAGCGAATCAAACCTCCTGTTTAATTTGAATACTGAATAAGATAGTTGGGATCCGAGTGGTTGGAATAAAAACGGTACCATTTTTTATTCAATAATTCAATAAAATTAATTGGTTTTCTTTTGAAGGACGCTGATATATCTACAGGTGGATGAAATGTAATTCATTGAAGTTATTTTCCGAAATATTTAAACAAAAAAAAAACAGTTCATTATAAAAAACTCACACGACTTCTTTATTATTATTGACAACTTAAATTACAAGAATCATCAGTAGAATGTAGTGTTTACTTTAACTTTTAAATTCACAGGTAAATCAATATCATAGTTTTCTTTTTATCTTCGTTTTCAAAAGCAAACTTGTTTTCTACAACTTCTGATTTTTTAAGTCTACAACCTTATAATGACATGGCAAAGTCATTGACATCGGCAAAGTACACCAAAGAAATAATTTACAAAAGGTGAAAACAGTGACACTGTTGGCCGCCGATAGCCGCGGTCAACCAAACAAACAACAAAGCCTTTTCATCAATTCTCACATCAAAAGGCAGGCACCGCGATAAGTATGGCCACTAAATAAGGTCAGAAAACTACGAAGGTCGCACAAGGCCGCACACTAAGACAGATGTCTTGGTGTGAGTGTGAACAACAGTATATATAAACTCTATGATATACGTCGAGGGGATTATTATTATATCATCTACGACCAAACTATACACGAGCGGCAATTCACAGTTATATTCAACTTATCATTCTCGTAGTTGTGCACTTTAGTTCGTTATATTACCATTCTAAATTATCAGCTATTTATCTTCTATTTATTATTAAGTATTTTATTATAGTTATTAGTTACCATTTATCACGTTTAAATTATTGTTAAAATACAGTTTATTTTTATATAAAAAACCGTTTAATAATTCGAGCACTAACTTCCAAATCTCTCAAACTAACTTCCGCCCTCTTCAAGACATCTGCTACTCCCGGAATCACACATCAAACGATTCCATTACATCTAATATCCGATTCCATTACAACCTCATGCCCAAACTACCCAATAATTTGAAGAATTACTTACATATATTTTGCTTACTTTAAAAAGAAACTATTCATAAAAACTAAATTATATTGATATTACCATTTTTAATCAATACATAACCCCACCAACAACACCCGGTTATCTGCAAAAAAAAAAAAAAAAAAATCAAAAAATAAAATAGGCCAATATATTTAAATGAATAAAAATTTGTTTACTATTCAGCTATAAAATACTTGAAATCAAATTAAAGCCCAGTAAATAAGCGCCAATAAAGTTAGGCAAATAATTTGTTGAAGTAATGCTAAAGAATTAATTGAAATTACAATTACAATGTCTATTAACAAGCCATGCTCACACACTAACACAGACGCACACTATATCCATTGTTACCCTGTTGTACAAATCCGAACTAGTTTTCAATTATCTTCACCCTTTGCCCTTATTACACTGTACTGGACTGTGTATTAGCCTATTATCTATAATGTTAGAACATCACGATAACTCCTACAACAATTCTCTTCTATTTTGCTCTATCCCTTCCAAACAGACAACAACATTGTACGGTGGTAGTGGTGGTGGCTTGTTGCCCCTCTGCTCATCCCCTTGCATTAGCCACTACTACCGATACATAGAGCCAGAAGGCTTCTCTCTCTCACTGACTTTCACTCTTACTTCTGATAGTATAACGCTGCTATAATAACCACTCTCTACTCGGCCTATAGTTGCATAGTTGTAGTTAGTAGGCTGGTGCGATGATACTCCTCCCAGCTACTCCTCTGACTCTCTTGCAATACTTGTAGACTATTTAATATTTAATCAGATGAAATATTTAGAAGGTATAATATTCTGAATACTAACTTTACCTTCCTCCATATTTTACTTTGTTTTATACTCAAAGGAAGTATAATAGATAAACTGTTTGCTCATAATATCGTAAAATTAGTTTTAAGAACCTCATACAATATTTACTGTTTGATGTCAGTTAAGAGACTCACCTGTTCCGTTTTTATAATCAAGTATTCGTGTTTTTCCGAGATTTCTTTTTTTCTCCATGATACTTTGTTTCATTTTGATTCACAATGTCAAGACATCCTCAAAGATCGGTGGACGCTTGAAATAATTGATGACCATAAAATGATGCAAGCTCCACTAGAAAAAAAAAAACTTCTGAAGAAAACCTCTGATGTTTTCCCAAACATCATGACTGTTCATGGGTTCAATCAATTATTTCAAATCTGTTTGATCTAAATTAATAATAGTTAGATTTTTGTAATTTCGGTTATCAAAATTGTCTTTTTCTTCCGATGTAGTAAGCACAGTTATTGTTGTCTTATCGTTTATTTCTTTGCCATTACTTATCTGTTTGCTTCTTTTTCTTTTGTTCTTGCTTTAAAATGATGTTTTTATGCACTCCCGGTATTTTTTTTACTGATTAGTTAAATATCTATAGAATACATTATATTATGAATAAATTATACTATTTTTGTATTAATAATATTATTAATTATTTTGATATCATTTTTTTTTTCTTTCTCGAATTTACCTTCTCTTTCTTTAAAATATTCCAAGAATAGGTTATTCCAAGAATAGGTCCTAGGCTACTTCCCATGGCTGTACCAAAGATTTGTTGGTAAAAGTGTTTATTTTATTGAAAATATCCTGATTTACAGCAATGGGGTAACAGAGATATGAATTTTTGAAGAGGGATATCAGTTTTATTTTCTAAAAGATAAAAATTCCTTTTTATAATTTCTATCGTTTCTTCAATGGGAACATTCGTAAACAGGGAAGCAACATCTAATGAAATAAGGATTTAGTTGGTGGGGATTTTTATGTTATCTACTTTTTCTTTTAACTTAAAGGAATCTTCAATATTATAACTGTTATCAGAAATGTGTTTTATTATGTCGGATAGGAATTTTGAAAGGTGCATTGATGAATGAAATAATTGGTCGTAATGGATCATTGTCTTTATGTGTCTTAACTAAGCCATAGATTTTTGGTGGGGTAGGTGAGGAATTTGAGAGACGAATTTTAGTATTGAGATCAATTAATTTTTGTTTGTATAATTCTGCAATTAGGTTGTTAGTAGTTGTTTTAATCAAGTTCGTCGGATCTTTATTAAGTTTGATGTAAGTTTCTGAGTCAGAAATTAGAGAAAGAATTTTTTTATCGTATTCGTGTCTGTACATTGCCACTGTTTGCTTGGTTTTGTCGGATGACAGGATTATGATGTTGGGATTCTGGGATAGGAATAATTTTGAGGCTTTCACTAGGGACGAGATATGTGATGTAGAATGTTGATGGGTTTGGGATTTGTGTAAATGGTTGGTGATAATATTAACAAATTTTGCTCTCGCTGAATCTTGTTCATTTACATCTAATTTATCAATACCATATTCTATATCGTAAATAGTATTAGCTATTGGGATATTGTTTTTATAGCAAGGAATAGCAAATTTATGACCTAAACTTAAGCATAATTTAATATTTCTAGGTATATCTATATCTGTTAGATTGATGAACATTCATTAAATGTTAGGTTTAAATTTGATGTACATTTCCTGTCTAGGTTATTAATTTTTCGTATTTGTCTATCTTTAATTTTAACAAAAAACTTTATGAAGGCAGATTGTTGGTAATTGCAGAATTTACTAATAATTTCCTGTGGTAGATGTTTATGAATATCTAACTTCAAATTATGAAGTTGTTTATTACATAAATTTATATTATGAATGCAAATTTTTATTTCTTTGTTTAAAATACTTTTTTCAAACCTTAAACTGGCCTTGCTTAATTCAGCAGTGAATGGATGGTGATCAAAAACTGGAGGTTTTATGTTATCCGTAATGTGTTGTGGAAAAATTCCGCGGCGTCTACAAGTTAATAAAACAAATCCTTTAGTTCAACAGGGATGCCAATTTTCTTTAGCTCAGTTTTTTAAAATGATGCAGGCTTTTTAAAAAGAGTTCTTTTGTATGACCGAACCTCAAAATCCAATTTTCAACATATTTATTAATGATATTAATTTTCTGTGTAAAGAAAGAAAAAAAAAAAAAATTGCAATTGTTTAATTATGTGACAAAAATTATTTAATCAAAAGTAGTGAGTTAAGTTATAATTTTAATTATAAGTACGAAAAAAGTAAAAACATTACTTTTTCTCACAAGTGACGTCAAGGAATATTATTCAACCAGCCCAACATCTAGCGGCAAAATGTATTGTATGATATTTTTAAATACATTTATTATTACGACTAATCCTTCATGCGAGTCACGACATTAACGCTACTAAACCTCTCTCTCGCTGAATGAAAATAATTCAGGCATTAGTTTGCTAAAAATAAAAGGATTAAAGAAAATTCTGTAACATGAAGAAAAGAGAAAAGGTAAGATAGACTGTGAGAGGACCAAGAAGTAGAAACAGAAGGCAAGTTAGGGAAGAAGAACGGGAAAAAAATATTCTAAAGCCCACAGAAAAGAATGAACAGTCTACATAATAAAATAACGAAACCTAACTGAGGATATCATTACAAAAACAAATTTAGTAGAAGTTGTACAAGTTGTTAGTTGAGTAAGCCGTTGCCCATCATGTGACCATACTATAGGCAGAAACTAAGAAGCGGTAGCGGAATGGAAAAATCTCTCCGTCTGGTGTTCAATACAAGTTTTGTACTTAATACCGCCTGGAAATAGGACAGGCTATATGTATCGAAATATACAGATATAACAAAATAACATAGAGTATGTTTCTAAAAGAGAATAAAATACCTTATTTACACATACACACACACACACAACATTATACGAATGGCACTGCTAAAACATCTATACCATGAAAAAGCTGGGAAAAGTTAGTGGTAGGATAAGGTGTTAGCCTTTTTTATATTGTTTGCATGTCGGATCTAGATAAAACATAAAGAATATTTTTACTTTTGTTATTGAAGACTTTAAAGAAAAGTCAATATTGTCAAAAATATAGATAAGCTATGCCATATTTATTTTTCTCTTATTTTTTTTATATTTTATTGGTTACAATGCTAACTCTATTATGTTTTAGTTATTATCTATTTGTCTTCTTTACAAAGATTTATCGTCTTGGCCGATAAAGTTTTTTTTCTTTGAAATTTTAAGTAGTCAAGTCCTTGTTAGGTTAGGCAAGTGTCTTTTAGGAACCTTGTACCAATATCACTACTTTACGATCATTTCCTAAAACAAACCTTTCAGTCCAGGTTACGAATTTAAAATCTTCTAGTTTTACAGCTTATTTATTTTGCTTTTCCCGG
This sequence comes from Triatoma infestans, assembly GCA_011037195.1. NCBI lineage: Eukaryota > Metazoa > Arthropoda > Insecta > Hemiptera > Reduviidae > Triatoma > Triatoma infestans. The sequence continues at coordinate 40,882 of JAAEAF010014569.1, read as the reverse complement.
TTTTTTCAATGAAAAAAATTTAAAAAATCTGGTGTGAATTACTCACATGATTTCCTCTAACAGCAGTTAGACAATATATAACCCCAACAAAATTCAAGATATTTTAATCTATGCGAATTATTCAGAAGCCAAAATTAATCTGAGCCACTTTATTAGCCAGCCTCTCTCGTCAGTTAGAAAAATACTGAACGAATTACATTTAGCTCAGCGAATGTTGATTATAAAAATGTAGCAAAATTAATTGATCACTCGATAAATTTTAATGTGTGTAAGTATTTATTGGCTTGATTGGGGTAGAACTTTGACGTATGAAAGTATTCATTAGGATGGGAATATTTATTGGTGTGAATGAGTTAGGTATTGTAAATAGGTTTTTAGCAAATGTGTGTGAATGTATTTATTGGTATGAATGGTTTATGGTGTGTGATTGTGGTTTATAGTTTATAGGGTATCTGGAATATCGAGTACAGATACCCAGCGATGGTGGGCAATGGGTAGATCCGGGTCTGGACTGATGCGATGGTGGAGTCATCGCCGTCGCTTTTTTTTTTCCTCTTCTATAAATGAGAGAGGAGGTGGGAGGGTATGGTTTCGGCTAGGTATCTCCCACATCGTAAATTAAACTCTCTTACAATAAAAAATAATTGATCACTCGGATAAACTTCTGTTGCAGTTTGTTTGAAATTGTTTACCCAATTTCAGTACACCGGTTGTAAGCTTGTTTACGTTAATTCAATTTTAAAAAGAGTAGAATGTTATAGTAGCATAAAATGATGGTTGATGATGAAATCATGAATGGTGGAAATGTAATTGAGAAAATGATGAACATACTAACTGACTAACTTAAACACAATTGTATATTTTACGAATTTACATAAAAAAAGAGAGAAGTGACTTAGGGAGTGTAGAATGACCGAGCGAAGAGTTATCTTGATTTTTGATTGATTATAGATCATGCTGCTTAGAGCTATGTTCCTTAGCGTGATGATTATAAATTGGTATAGCGTTGATTTGATGTGAGACGCTTGAAGAGTAATGTGATTACTTATAACTATTGTTTGTTCAAACAGTGCTGAGCTAATATGGCTTTCGAGGTGAACCTTTCAAAATTGAGATTGCTGTAGCGACTCACATCACTATAAACGTGATATAGGCTACTTACTCCTTTAAGTTTATCTGATGACTGGCTATATTGTTCAGAGTTGATTTGTTGACTCACTTATAATCTTTAAAGTAAAGTTAATGACTTATTTTAAGCTCTTCAAATGTCTTCCATTCCTTTTACAGCAAGAGATAGCTTCTAGGTGAGAGTTTGGCGGTCGAGGTTGAAATCTATTCGCCAATATACTGTTATGGGCATGACAGAGGTGTAATGCGTAGAGTGTTCTTGGAGCTTGCACCCATTACAGGAATAATATTAATTATTGTTTTTTAAAAAAATGTATTTACCATATTATGTGCTTTGTAATATTAAATAATTAACTGTAGAGCTAAAAAGAGGTTGAGTTTAAAACTTCTACATTTCTTGAAATTAAAATTTTGCCTTACAAGTTGAACGAAAAGTAAATGATGGCTAAACTTTATAATGTAAAGAATGTTACAAGAGTCGCCATTACTATTCCTGTGACCTATTTCTTCAATAGTCCATCAATCATTTGCAGCAAACCATCATACTGGTGGGTTTGTTCATTCTCAAAATATTTCGGTGCTTTGTCCTTCAACCATACCAATAGTTTATGTTTCGCAAAATATCGTATGATAAAGGTGGTCTTATAAATAAATATATGACTCTCTCTCGTTGTAGATATTTTCTCTAATGTTATCTGTATATCTATTTACCAATTCCTGTCGTAATAATGGCAACGGTTCATGCACGAAATATTTCCTCGTATTTTTTTGTAGCTACAGAGTGATTATAATAATTCAATGAACTAGATGGTCAATAAATTTACTAGCAAATGAGTAAATAACCAGCAACTGGTGAGCAAAGTAGCGTAAACTTTAACTTTACTTGCTGGTCATGAATAGGGATTTAATTCCTTGAGAATAGATTAGCAGCGTATTAATCTGTAAGCGAGTAGCGTAATGACATTACTTGTATAATGAATCGATTAACTTTTCAAATATAATTCATCAATAGCATCTTGGAAATCATTATCCACATTACACTTATTTGTTACTCTCTCATAAGTCCTTCCAGTAGATCGCTAATCTGTTTTTTCGTACATTAAAAAAGAAATTTCAGTTTTTTAAAGATTCCTCTATAATTCCCTTTTATTATTGCTTTAAGTTTTACAAATTACCAAAGAACACTTTCAAATAAATTTTTTCAACTGTTGTTGATCTGAAAAAAAAGAAACAAAATATTTAATACAAAATTATGTTATTAATATGTAATTATTTACAAGTTGGTTATCACATTATACATCGTTCTGATATTAATCATGAACAAAGTAGGGTACAATATGTAGTTGAAACTTCAAATTAAAAACTATTATTATTTGAGAGATTGTTACAATTAACAACAACAAGTGTAATTATTGTAGTTACTTTTGAAGTTTTATTATTTTTTTCAACTGAAGTAGTTGTAGTTGAAACTCGTAACTACAAGTATGTAGTTGAGAAACACTAGTTGAAAAGCAAATACCTACCTGTTATTAAAGTTGTAATTATTATATCACTAATAATTACTTGAATTTTCCTTTTTTTTTAACTTCATTTTTTTACAAATTCTACTTTATATAATTATTACTTAGTTAATTTTTAACTTTTTGTAATGGTTGTAGGAGGAGATGTTGGTTGTAGATGTTGATAGATAAATAACACCTCAATATCGGTATAAGATATATAATTGATATATATGTATATGACTGACTGCCAAGGACTGTATACTTTACACTACAAGAACTGAACAGACAGACTGACGTGGCTAAACGATGTGTACAATTCAAGTGTGAGACTGTGAACAGAATATCTCGTTTTGACTCTGTCTCTCGTATATATAATCAACTGGCCTCTCCTCTCCTCTCTCTCGAGAGGGGCTCTTTCTCTCTGATGCGTGGTGGGGGTTCACTCGCTAGTGTGGATGAGTGGTGGGGTTTCACTACCCCTACATTTTAAACTTAATCTGTTTCAAAATTTCACATAAAATTTTACTAGTTAAATCTTGGCACTTCAAGAACAACAATAGTAATAGATTCCAGCCGTGCTGCCCTTAGATTTTCTCTTCCTAGGAGCCCCTACAGCTCACTGTCCGGTGATGACAGTTTTGTCTGTACCTGGAACACTGTCCGGAGGCCGCAGTCAACTGAGAGAGGCCCAGGTCGCAAATGACCACAGATGTTGAGCCGCCTTAAAAAAAAAAAACAAAAAAAATAGGAATAATATTGTAGATTGTTGTAGGTTATTATTGCACTGCGGCCTGAAAGATCATATTGTGTCCACCCCCGGAGCCTTCTCCAATGCACAGCCGGCCTCCAAAAGTGTTCTCTAGCTGCAGACAACACTCCCCATCGGACAGTGAGTTGTAGAGGCTCCTAGGAAGAGAAAATCTAAGGGGCAGCATGATGGATTCGAACCCTGGACCTCCGCGTTACTAGTCCAGCGCGCTACCACTGAGCTAATTCCTTCCTTCTCTCTTTGGCTTTCGCCAATAAACTAGGGATGGAGACCCTAGTTTCTGTCTGTGTTTATCGTTATCTATAAAGTGTAGAGTGTATGTAGTTTAAGTGTATTGTGTTCTGTTCTGCCGAAGTGCATAGAGTACTGAGCTGAGGTAACTCGTGGTGTCGCTACTCTCCAATTAATTACATGCAACAGATATCTCTTGGATATAGTAATAGAATAATAAACTAAAACATCCAGTTGGTAATTTGTCAATTATTAGTTGTAATTTTACAATGTAACTATAACTTATTATTTGTAAGACATAAATTGCAAAAACGTCATACATTCATTTTTTTTTTTAATTTCTCAAAACGTACTCGTATATTTCCGTTGAATATTCCTTCTAACGGCAGAAAGTGAAAATAGAGATGATGGGAAAGGAAAAACATATAGCTAACGAATAAAGTGGACATAAGGAAGGATTGTACAGACGTGGAACTGCTAAATAGGTGAATAGGGAATAGACCTGACATATGTTAAATATAAGTATGAAATCAGTGAGCCAGATTTAGCACTTACATGGCACAAAAGTAAAAGCATTTTACAACGGTGAAAATAGAAGCAAGTGAACAGGAGTGGAAGCATCAACAACAAGTGCAATCTCCCAGGAGCCTGTATATATATAGTGCTTGTTCCAGTGTAAAAATAGGAGGATTTTCTGCCAGTTTTCTATTGTTTCCGTATTTTTTTTTAGAGCGATTGATAAAAAAAAAAAAAAAAATCATACTTAGGCACCTTAAAACGTGCATTTCTGGTGAAAAACCAGCTTCAATAATTTGATAAGATTGCAATTTGACAGGATAGTAGTACTTATAATATGAATTACATTTCATTTTATATGTATAACTAATTCAATGGGTCCGGTATTATGATTTTTATAAAAAAAATTTCCACCTACTCTATAACTTCGGCTAGTCAGCCATTATTCTACGTCTCGCGGCCTAGTATAAAAATGGGTATGTGAGAATGATTTCGGACGTAAACAACTTCACCACCCGATCATTTTTCACCCTAACGACCATTAATGACTACCACTATCATCACTGCAGATATATATATATATTTTTTTTTTTTTTAAGGCAAAATCTATTTTTTCTTAAAAGTATGATGTTTCATTTTCCTAACAAAATTTCCTAACGTATTTATTTATTGATTTCATAGAAAATCTGAAAGATTTTGTAAGCTTTAAGTTTATTACAAATTTAGTAATAAAATTCTATCTGCAGTAATCTAATTACAGAGTATAAACTAATGAAGTTTGATGGATAGATTAAAATAATATTACTTCACCATAGTGGTAACGCGAGGAGTGATGACACGTTAGGAGAGAAAATGCAGGCTTTACTTCTCTTATTTGCCACCACGTGGCGTCATGGAGTTAGTCGAGAAGCAGAGAGATCAGAAGCGAACATATTGCAAAATTCTTCAATTTTGTGTGTTCTTCTGTGTTCTAGGAACATTTATAAGCAGCAGCGTGTGTTTTCATAACGTGAATTTTCATAACGCTTAGTAAATTTTTTTATATACTATATTAATTGCAATTGAAATGAAAGATTTCCAGCTGTCGTTAAAGTTGGACTTGTAGACATAGTGTTTACCAAGTTTCATGTCGATCAGCCATGTTACCTTCATTGAGGAGAGGTTTTCTACCTATGGTGCGTCATCTATCCTACCATAGTAGGAGAGATGGCCAAATGTAGTGTATTTGTATTTTGTTTCTGGAATAAATGAGAATGTCTTTATTTTGAAAAATAACATTTTTTTGTAGATAATAGTAGTTGGCATATGCTTATAAAACATTACCTCTTTAATATATCTCCTATATTTTGATACAGGGCATAACTTTGAAATGTGCATCATCTCTCCTAGCTTTACCCTATATTCGGAATTTTATAGCTTCAATTTTATTCTTAATTCAATTGTTAAAAAAACAAAAAATGTTTAGTTTCAATACGATGCCTATACAAAGTGTTCCGATTTAATTTTGAACGAAATATTATTTTTGAAAGCAGCCCCCCCCTCAACAAAATGTTATAATTATCTTTTTAAATGAATAGATACCTCATTTCTTCTACCTCTCTTTCTTTTTTTGGGGGGGCCAGATGTAATTTGCACTTTTTTTTACAGTAATTTGTTTAAATATATATATATATTGTGAGTACAATATTGGAAGGTAGTTTGTGGTGGCTATGATTCCAGAAGGGAAATAATTAGTGATTATATTCCCATTAAGGATTTTCACTGTGCTATAGTAATTAGCTTTCTTGTTGGGAAAAGGTTTTAATTTAATTCCACCCTTTTTACCACCCCTTTTAGTACCCATCGCTTTCCCCATGGGGGTTGTGTAGGTAGTAGAAGATGGAATCAAGATGAGAGGTGGACGCAGGGTTTCTGGAATAGCATATATTTGTGGCCTCCTGAGTAACATTTGTACGGATTGCTTAACTTTTATTTTTTAATCGCATACACAACATTAAAAAAAAAAGAAATTCAAATCTGGCTCAATCTCCTGGGTTTGTGAACTTGTCCATAATTTTAATTAGACATTCTTTTCTTACCCTACATATTTTTTTTATTTTCACCGTCCCATTTTCTCCCCCGTAATTAATCTGGTGGATAAAAAAATTGAGAAGAATTATCTAGAAAGTTAAACTGGATAGCGGTTTTTGTGGTTTGGTGGCCCTGAGGGAGGTTGTATAACTGTTATGAATAACCATGAGAAAGACGCGGTAGTACCTCGAATTTACATAATAATTTCTGATGACAGCTACCCTGGGGATGGGCTTTTGAATTCCTGCATGAAAGCTCCGGCTTGGTGGAAAAATGTTAACCGGTTTATCAGGTTGATGGGATATGGAAGAGATGCGTTTCCTAGGGGGGGGTGGTGTGGCGTCAATGTGCCGTACAATCCCCACGCATCTATTCTCCAATCTTTGCTAGCGAGAGATGGAGAGCCCACTGGGTTGTTGGTGTTGGATAGAGATGATGATGGTACAGGCGTGAAATAGAGCAAATTGGTTTCGAAGTGAAGGGAGCCAGAGATACGTTAGTAAAACTGGGCGAGAGAATTGGTGGGGATTGTGGAAGATATAGGGTCATATTTTGTACGGGTTGTGATGGGTAGCAGAGTAGGAGGTGGCATGTTCGAACTAGTGCACGGGTGGCGCCTGGCTGCACATACGTGATTGCAATGTAACTAAACCCATTCACATAACTTTTTCTCTCTCTTTCTCTTGTGTTGCTGAAATCGTTCTTTATATATAAACCATTCTACTATTAATAAAATTTAACTCAATTCATGCTTACAATTTTTTTATCGGTATAAAGTTACTTTTTTGTAGCAAAATTAAAATAATTACTTATTCGTTTAATAATTTCCGCCCTTTGCCTTCATCACTTCTCATTTGTTCCATTACTCTTCTTTTTCAGCAGGAAAAATTCATACCTTTTATTCCTCACATCCTGGTTACCAAGCCCTTCTCGAAGTTCATCTCTTTTTCTATACCCTCAGCCTACTATTTCATACACCACTTCATCATTCCCTTTTATTCAACTGCTGATTCTTCTGGAAAAACAAATGATATGGCCGCTATAATAGAGTTGATGAGGAGAGAAATTGATTGATGTAACGGCAAGAGAGAGAACACAGGCCCGACCGAGAGAAAAAGGCCCTCTCTGGTACTCGCTGACTTAAGGCAGGCTAGAGTGGGGAGAACCTGTATATAAGCCAGTAAGAGATCTAAACATCGATTTATCAGATTCAACCATATACATCACATCGTATCGTAACTCTACTATAACCCTTTATTCTATAAAATCATTACAAGTCCAGTGCAGTTTGGGTAAACTTATAGTTATAACAGTGTCTTCATATCTCGTCTAATTAATCAAACCCAATTTCTCTTCTCATCAACTCCACTATAGCCGCACACAAAATTACCGGACAAATCCAGGAAATCATTTGTCTCTGAGCGTATTTCTTATTATATTCCTTGGATATTTTATTTGAATTTTACTTAATAATCTACAATGATTGTTCAATATTTATTAGGATAAATCAGTTTTTAAAGGAAAATCGTTATTTTTATATAGAGACGCCTTAATTTTGGAGCTACGTTTTTCTTATTACCATAAAAAGAGAGAGAAACAATTTATTTATAAATATTTACAAATACAAATATAAATAAATGATGCTGCCTTAACTTAGTTAGGTTGCTAAAAAGACACAGCATACCGATCAATCGTGATAGATATGTAATTATATATCACCGTTTAATGGTCATTAATATTCAACCATAATGAATATAATTAATGCAACAACAGGTACCTTATTGATAAAGACAGAATTTAAAAAAAAATAATTTAAAACAATTAATAAATAATTTTGTGGCGACAAGTTAAAAAAAAACAAAAAAAACATAAAGGTCAAAATTATGAATATACATGAGAGACATTTTCCGCGGTAGCTTGCTCCATTTTGTGGTCATCGAACGGAACTCGCCCATCTTCAGGATGAGTTTGTCTGACAGTGTGATAAAACAGACTTGCACAGAGAGCAAATTCTTAGGGATGCCTAAAGTTTCAGTTTTCCACAAAATCCTCTGGAAAACTTTTGTAAAATTTTTCAAGTTCAAGTAAAAGTTTTATATATATATACATTCCCTGTAGCTTTTTCTGGGAAAATCACGAACACTGAAAAAAAAAAATGAATAAAACCTTTCATTAACACCGTTTGGTGAATTATGACCAAAATCTGCGTATAGAGTTTGATGATCGAATATCACGATATATTAAGTTTAAACTTACTGCGATTTTTAAAAAAAATGTATATCTATATAAGAATATTGCAATTTAAGATATATCAATGTTTCCTTAGTTCGAAACACTTCTGTTTGATTAAATTATTTATTTAAAATCATATTAACATTCTGTTTATTATAATTTATTATTATTTTTATTTATTTTGCTTTTTCTATCTTAAATCAAATTTAACACAATTTTTTTTATTTCTATGAGAAAACACTTTTTATCACATCTTTTTTCTTTTTTTAAAAAAAAAAGCTTTCAAAACTACAATATCAAAGTTTAAAGGGTAGACAGGACTAAATATCTGAACTGTCTGGTGTCTTCATCTAACTGTGAAAAATCAGATTTTCCAGATGAATGATTCCATCCTTGCTCTTTACTGGTGTGATTTTGTGTAACTGTACTTGCGTGTGTATGTATATGTGTGTGAGTGGGTGTGTATGCGAGATAGAGAATTTAGTTCCATATTCCGGCCTGATGGAGATCTACCATATAGAACATAAGCGCTACCGAACAATCATTGATAGAAAAAAGACTGCCTTCTGTAACATTTTTTCATTTTTTATGTTCCCCTTTGTTTGTATTTATATTTGTCATATGTACCAATTATTTTTTCTGCAACAGCTGATTAATATGGCCATTATTCCACTATACCTAGAGATAAAAAAAAAATATGTTTGCCATGTTTCAATTTAAACGTATAGAAGCAATTGCTAAAATACGTTAATAATCTTAAAGTAAAAAAAAAAAAAAAATTAATTAAACATTTGTTTCAAAATTTAAAGCAAGTTAACAGTGAATTTAGGAGAAAAAAATAATATAATTTCGTTTAACTTTAACCTAATATTCCGCAAACTTTTGAAGCTAATCTTTCCCCTTTTCAACCTTCCTCTGGACAATGTTCTCTGAAAGGTTATACATGTTTTATCTCTTTTTATATCTTTCCAATAGTTTTATCTGTTTTAAAGTAGTATAAATATTTAACGCAAGAATAAACTCTGTTAAGCAAAATTGAACTCTGAATGTGTAATAGTGGCACTCAACCGATTTGTCAAATTGTAATAATACAACCTCATTAATCAACATACCCTGAAGAAGATAGATGAATGGGCTAGAAACCGGTTGATGATCATAAAATCATACAAACTAATATGGAAAAAAAAACTCCTATAATTAAAAACTGGAAGTTGTGTAAGATATTCTTGTAATGACATAGCAATATCAAAGCCTTCACAAAGTATAACAAAAAGAAAGAATAATTTATAACTAGTTGCCCCACAGCCGGCCGCTGCCTTTTCAATACAAAGGTATCAAAGACAAGCATCGATAAAGCTCTGTCTATTGAACAGAAGCCACCTGGTCTTTGAAAGTCGCCGATGGGCGACCAAATCTGGCCACTGACCTGAATCACTGGTCGCCGACCTAACCAAGGTCGCACGCTACTAGAGATGTCTTAGTGTGAGAACTTACTTACACACTTGACAGTGTGTGAGTAAGACTAATATAAACTTCGCTCCACTGGAAGAGGGGATCATTATATCATCAATCATTATACCAGTAGCCACGTTATTATATCAGTATCATTTTACAGCAGCAGTTATACTTGAGTTCCGAGCACGTCCCTATACAAGGTTTCACTTATAATTATTTTCATAGTTGTGCATATTAGTTTATTTATTATAATCGTTTTAAATTATTTGTTATTTAACTCTTAAAATTATTTATTTACTTTTATCAAATCATATTAATTGTAGTTACCATTAGGCTCATTCAAATTATTGTTAAAATATATTCTATTTTTATAAATTCAGTGTTAGTAATTCAAGCAATAACTCTCTAAACTAACTTCCGCCTAATAAATCCCTCTTCAAGACATCTAAGTTCATACCTCAGGATTCACGACAATTGATTCCACTACATTCACCACAGAATTCTTGTTATAATAATATGAACAAGTTTAAAGTGTAATTTTTTCGTTCAAATAAATAAATAAAAAAATTATCTGTTAAAAGATAAGTATGGTAAAATAATAATGTAAATTTATAATTTTATCAAATTTTGCTGTTTCCAAAATCATTGATCATATTATTTTAATTTAAGTCTAAGAAAACTAGAAATTAGAGAAATTAAAAATTTGGTTGGAAGATTCTTTTGTGGCAATTGTTTCATTATACAGAGGAAGCAACTGAATGCGTAGAAAGACTTGGAATGACTGATATTTGCTTGCAGGAAGTGTATAATATGAGGAAAATAAAGCAGACTTTGCAAGAAAAGAATGGCAGGGAGTAGGGACGCTCCAATTTAAAGACAGTCCGAAAAATAAACTCCTACACTTATGAAAAACAAATCCTCACTGGAACAGAATGGACTAATGCCCTTAAATTGAACGTGAATTATGCTCCTCTTCGTGGAGTGCCAGGAATGAGCGGACAAGTAGAAGGAGATGTTGGAGTCATTTGCCGCAGATGCGGCAGAGAGTCGGAAACCCCTTCCCATGTATTGGGAAAATGCTCGTTTAACATGCTCCTTGTCACACGTCGCCACCATAGTGTAAAGCGAAGGATAACTCAGAGACAACTCAGAGATAAAGGAATGTCTTGCTACGAGGAAGTCTACTGCGTCGATACGGATGGGGCGCCAAGATACGCGGACATAGTGGCCTTTCCAAGAAATAATGGGATGGCCATGAAAATTGATCCCACTGTCCGCTTTGAGTCGAACAACCCAGCAGAAGACGTAGATAAAGAAAAGAGAAGCATCTATAAATCCTTTTCTTTGTAAGAAAAGTTCCGAGAGGAGTTCGGTGAGAGGGATTTTGCAGTTTGTAAAAGGGCTGTGGTTTGGAGCCTATGGAACAATCCCCCGATTCACCGGCAATTACTTGGAGGAGATTGGTGGAATCAAAGGTACAATCGCTCTTATCGAAAAATATAATACTGGATATCATCCAGCATCATATATATGGGACTTAATGTGCAATATAATTATCATTCTCGCTTCCTCTCTATCTTCCAAACGATGTTTGTTGACTGTTCTCCCGATCTTGTTTCTCCGATTTCTTAATTAGTTTTTAGAGTTTTTATTGACGAAGACTACCTAGTCCTACTTTTATTTGACATAAATATGTACATTCATAGTTGCTGTGGTGGTTGGTTTCGCAGAGCTGGAAAGCATCAGAGACATTTTCCGTGGTAGCCTGCTTAATTTTGTGATCATCGACCTGTTTCAGGCGTTCGTCTATCTTTAGGATGCGTTTGTCAGACAGTGTGATAACACAGATTTGCTCAGAGCAAATTCAGTTTATACACTCCGTTTATACATTCAGTTTATATACTGAGTATAAACTGAATAAACTGAATTTGAACTTTTTTTTTCTTATATACATTTCATTCATTATCAAATTGAAGATCTAAATGATTTTGCCGCCTTAATGTTTGACTTAAAATTTAACTTTGATGCAATAATCAGATAATTTCTAATTTGATATATGCTAATTGTTTTAACATTTAAGGGTTTTATTATTTGAATGCTATAATGCTTGGTAAAATATTATATTGAAAGACTTTTTGACTTATCTTAGTGCTGTAAAAGAAAGAATTTTTTTTTTTTTTAATTTAAGGCGCGTCAACAACTATGGTCATTAGCGCCCGGAGCCTTCTCAGTGCACTGCCGGCCACCGAATAGTGTTCTTTCGCTACAGACAGCACTGTCCATCACCGAACAGTGAGCTGTAGAGGCTCCTAGGAAAAAAAATTGTAAGGGTAGCACAGGACACGAACCCGGGATCTCCGCGTGGGAGTCCACTGCGCTAACCAATTAGCTAATCCCTCCCCTACCAGATAATGTAATCCTAGTTATTAATCAATAGGCTTAGTCACTAATAACAACTAGGATAACTTTATATAATCATATAATTATTAAATTGTTTTACAACAGATTTCTGTTTATTTATTCTTTATATGTACTTTTTTTTTTGTTTTTCCGTTGAAAACTCGATGTTCGAACATTTGATAATATCGTAATATTTCATCTTTCTGCGCTGTTAGAAATATAAATGGCCAACGGGACAAAAGTCATAAAATATATTGATTATGATAAAAAATATTCCTTTATAATGTGTGTACCATACTGATACTTATATCGAAGTGATACTGGAACGCTTAACGCTACTGTTCTCTAAAAATTCTTTCTCTAAAAATTCATTTTTCTCGGGGAAAAAGTTTCGTCTAAAAATGATAGTTTTCTCTATGTAGGTATATAGTTTACGAAGTTGAAAGAAATCATTATAGCCGCTTTCGAAAAAATCGCAAAAAAAAAAGTCCATTCAGTAAGATCACGACTTTTGGATGATCGATTTTGTGCGAAACCTTCCTGACGAAGTAGTACCAAAACCGAATACCAGCTTTCTGCAATTTTCGTGGAGATATTTTGTTTACCCACACACACACACACACACACACACACAATTCGCCAAAAACATTTTTCGTACTCAGAGTTCCTCAAAACATGTAAATCTCAATTTCAAACAAGGAATAAGAGAAAGTAATAAAAATGGAATATTAAAAAAAAAAAATGAAAAAAGCCACGATAAACTTTGAATAATATGTTACGTTGAAGCTTAATAAATTCTTCAGGAAGTGTGTGAATTACGAAATAAATAATAGTAGAATCAAAATAATATTTTTTTATTTCTTTCTCCTCAGAAATAAATAAGATCTTAAAACTCATTAACAATAGATCTGTGTCCACTATACGTTACTCTGGGTATTAATTGTGTACATATGTGTGTGCTCATCTGGAACCTGCAATTGTTAAATTGTGTAATAACAGGCTCCACGCAGGCCCATTTTTCAATGAAGTTATGGGGACTAATATTAAGCCCATGTGTATAACATAAAATATCATATATGTTCGCGTGCTTTCCAATGCTTACACTGTTCAGTATAAGGACGCGGTACGGGGGGGGGGAAATGGTGCACACCACACTATACATCACCGTTATACACACATCAATCAAGCCACGACAACACTCCCACGCTTATACGAACCACTCTGTAAGGCTCATGCTACAATCATCATTTCATCGCTCTCTTTCCAAACCACCTGCTTGCCACCACTTTCTAGATAGATGGTGAGGAAATCACTTCTATAATACTCTTCCAATCTCTGGTTTCCTTTATAGATACATTACCGCTCAAACCTATGTCGATACCCCTTATCTTCTTCTAGAAGGCTAAATAATGGTTTGCTTCTTTGACATGCTTCTAAACTAATTAAAGTTCAGATTAATCGTACAATATACAGTAAATAAGCCAAAAAAATTGTCTAAAAACAAACTAGGTTATATCTATATAAGACAGCAATTTTTAAAGTTTTGTATGACATATAGTAGAAGTGAGGTGGGGAGAGAATTAGAGAGAATAAATTAAGGAATGAGATTAGAAATAAACTAGATGATATGCTGAACACCGTATTATGAATAGAACACACAAACTGCAAGGACTTTACAGTTAAATAGAAGTTAGTTAGCAAGAGAATGATAAAGAGACAGACTGGCTGAGTAATAAGGAATAGATTGCTGACTGGATGTACTTTTGTAAAAACTGTCCTGAACTGTTCTGCTGTCGCTCTATATATATTTATTTATATATATATATATGAATCGAATTCTCCCTTCCTAATCAGGTCTAGGTGCGGAGTAACTAAGTTTGATTTATTTAATATCTGCTTCTTTGCTCTTCGGATCCTATGAATCTTTAATTATTCGGATCCCATATTTACTTAAAACCAATTTCTTCTAAATATCTAGTTTCTTTGTCTCTCACCAAGTGGGATTACAGAAGGGCGCTTAACGTGTCAAATTGAATGTATGTGTATATATATATATTTTTTTTATTGGGAATATGTTACAAACAAAAGTAATAGATTTTAATAAGTTTAGAAAGTATACCGCACAAGAAAACTGTAGTAGTGTAGAGCCGATTTCGACGAAATCGCGAGAAACTGTAAAACTTGTTCTGTAATGTCGCACTTCCGTTTAACCAATGGTTTTACTATCCTTAAATTCTGATAATAATCTAATATGTTTAACTGTCCTCCAAACTATATAGTTAGTGCGTTGCTGTTCTGTAGTTAGTGCGTTGCTGTTCTCACCCTCAGAGAACCTTAAACAAAAAAAGTTGCCTAGAAAGATGTTACAAATAAAAGCGATCCTCACATGTTAATATGAGAATTTAAAAAAACAAACAAAAAATCAGAGTCTTTTCTGGAATGTCGAGTATTTTGATGAAAACTTCGTATCGGACATTTTAAAGTTTCAAGAACGGTATATCAAGTTCGAATTTCGAATTTTTCTTTGTTGTTTTTATTCTTTTACGTAAGTACGTAGGCACAACAACTTCTTTAGTTTTCCACAGAGGGCCTTAATGAATGAATGAATTTCCGGGTTCGAGCATTTGCCAATATCGTAATATTTCCTCTTTCAGCTGTTAGAATATATACAGTGAAGAGTGGGGCGGGTGTTGGTGTAGTGGTTATGAGCATGGGCTAGTAAGTGGGAGGTAACCAGTTCGAGTACCGCGTATAACTGCTAAATTTTATATTTGTGGAATATTTACTGGGAATTATTCCACTTGCTAAAGGTGGACGGGGTAATAAGAACAAGTTCCGAATTTTTCTTTTGAACTGTACATTTATTTCCGCCATTATAACGTAAATTACAGTGATAACCCAATTCCTGGTCTTCAGCGGGCAAAGTTGTTGTTCAACGCACTGGATAGTGATGTAGATCACGTGCGAATCCTAGGTATTGGCGTCCGAAGCTATGGATGCGAGAACAAGCCACACGATCCAGCTTCTAATCAATGGAGACCAACTCTAAACAAAGAATAGAACAATGTTAATAAAAGAAAATTACACCTTTTTGAATCACTAAAAAAAAAATATAATGTATGTAAACTGCCACACTGTCTTGTAATAAGTCGAACAACTCCAATTAAGGAGCATATGATAAAATTATACACCCTTGAAATAGGTACTGGCAGAAGTTAATGTAGCGCAAGCAAAAAGAGTTTAGTTAACCAAAAGAAATACCTGGATGTGATGATTCCCAATGCACGAGAAGTGAGATAAAAGTGATATATCTGACTGGCTACACTGTTGAGTAAGGCTGTGTTATTCAACTATTAAATTCAACTGGTACTAGTTCCTTAAATGAGTTAATATAAAAGATTAAACAATTAATCACACTGCACTTGAAGTTGTCAGTGATGCAAATTGGATCGTTCCAATTGAATTGATGATTACAGTAATGTATGCAATATTGTAAAATGCTTCCTTAAGATTGCCAAGTCCTCAGCTAGTGAAGTAAGAATGTTAAAGTAGATATTGGCAATAATAATTAGAGGAAATTGGGATGGGAAAGGACCAAATAAATGTTCTCACATACCAGCCTTGGCTTCCCAACCTGATAAAGAATTAATTGCGAATTTGCAATAACTCCTCTTGAAAGTGTTTGTGACGAGATGTCTTCAATAAAATTAGATTCAGTTCTAAGAATTAGCTGTTTGGAGCTGTAATATAGTTGAGTTCCGATTGAAGAAGCATGTGCTGTAGTATAAAAGATGGCGTCAGCGGCCAGGAGCAAAAAACACCTAGTAGTGTTAGCCTTAGCACTTGAAACAGAACGGAACTCAATGAGAGTAAGTGCAGCCCTATTAAGCGCTGCTTACTAGATCAGACATGTTACACAACATGATCCTTTAATCAATGCAGTATTGTGCAAGGCACTACTTGTGATGTAGTATAAAACGAATAAAAAAAAAAATAGCATGAATTCTCAAATAAATAGAATATTAAGAAATACGACTGGATCAACCGCGTGACCAGTCAGATTTCAAACAGAGTAAGGGGAGCTCCCACAGCCAATTGTCCTCGCCGTTATCAATTCACAATTCACGTAGAAATACACAACAATATTGGTGTGAAAAATGTAATAGTAAAGTAGGTGCTTCCGCCCCCCCATCAACGACACCAAATTTGGTAGTTGGAGGTTAAGCCCACCTGAAAAAATAGGCATTAATTTAATTCTACAGTGAAGAGATAAATGATGATGAACCATTGGGGCTAACGGCCATAAAAAGAATATATTGATTATTTATTGCTTTAACAAAGTTGAACGACATTAAACTGACACTGTATGCCATAAAACATAGAAATTAAATTGCTTGTGGAGACATAGAAATTAATCAGAATGTTACAAATACATGAAAAATGTTTTAATCATTGCTATCTTGAAGGTGGTTTGGACTTATTTATGGAGTACAAAATCTTTAATATTGCTGTATGTTGTACTTAAATATTACTGTAAAACTGAAGGAATATAGTAGAAATGAGTAGCACTGAAGATCTGAACACACCATGGTAGTACCGTCTTTTCAGAGACACACAAACACTTATTAGGCAGTTAGTGTATTCAAACATTTAGTGTTAGTATGGGTCTATCTATGTATTCTTAGAGATGCTAAGCCTAAATCATTTTTATCTTTCGCTCTCTCTTCTACTCTAGTTCAGGTCTTTAGGCCATTAAGAGTTCTAAGTGTCTCATAAAATGATGTCATGTTGATCGTAAAATTTTTATTCTAGCGAAAGATCTCATTCAGAGTTATCCATCTAAAATCATAGTAGAATTACTTCAAGTGGCCACTAGGACAACCAGATGGCCGTCAGAATTCTTTAATAAAAACAAGTGGTAGCAATGCAGAGGTGCAATGTTTGCTGAAGTATAAATTGTACCAGCAATAATATAGTAAATTAAAATAAATAAAAAAATTCTACTTTTTTAACTTCTAGATACTATGTAATGAATGTCATGGAAAGCGGCATTAAAAGCTCATAGAAACTTTGTTAGTGAACATTATGAAACCTCTACAATATGCATCCTACCTTAACTTAGCATCATGTAAACAATGTGAATGTAAAGTTTTACGCAAGATTAATAACAACAAAGTCCATAACCACACTAGTGCCATTATAAATAATTACATTTTATAACAAATAGTTATAAATTATTAAATTAGTAATAATAATAAATTTAAATAATAGTAATGAGATATTTGTACGGCAATGGCCAGAGGAGTTTTTAAAGAAACAGAATTTTTTGTTCCACTACGTTTCGGATAACTTTCGTGCCCTTTTATAAATTCTATAAATTTTTCTTTTTTTTTATTATAAATCTATACACTTTTTCGTAACTTCAATACTGTACAACAATAATGCATTTTCTCCAATAAATTTTACACAGCTCCTGTAGAAGGGCATCAATGGTATCCGAAACGTAGAGCAACAAAGAATTCTTTTTCTTTAAAAACTCCTCTGGCCATTGTCGTACAAACGTCTCATTGTAATTTTAAAGCCTGACGATTTGAATACCATTTTAAATAATAGTATTTAATGAATAATAAAGAATACAATAACTCACCCCCTCCTTCGTCGACTAGATAGATGACATAAGAGGAGATGTATGGGTAGTTCCTCGAAAACCTGTAGCTCCATCCTGTCTTGCTGTGCAAGGTAATGTGTGTGGAAGTCACACAGATCAGGATGTGCCACTCCGGCTCGAATTACTATAGAATGAGAAAGAATAATCACTAGTGTCCCTAATAACTGGGTTTCGGATTTTCTTCCCTCGTCAGTGTAAAGGTATCAAGTTCGTGTAGAGAGTTTATTTCAACTAAATTTTTCTGTTACACACTACACTTGACTTGTTGTAGTATACAATCGGCTCCAAAGATATTCATTAAACTTCGTCTACTATCTACATACCTATGACATTTATTTTGAAAATTGATTGTTTGGGGAGGAACAGTCCTCTAAAATATTTATTTATTATTTATTAGCCATTTATTGCTGTTAATTACAATTACATTAATGAATAAGTAATTCTTTTTACAAAAAAAAAAACTGCAATTCAGCAAAAATTGTTGTTGCACCTTATTAAGGTATGGAGTTCAGTTAGTACTTACATTTATACAGTTTCTTCTATAATCATTTTAATCAAAAGAAAACTTGCTTGCAAATATATAATCAACTAAATAAACTTCTTCGTTATTAATTACCTTTTAAACGAATTTTTAAAATCATTCCTCTCGTATTTATTAAATTTTTGTCTTTAAAGTGATACTTGTATTATAACAAAAATGATGTAACGGCAAGAGAGAAACACACAAGCCCGGAAGAGAGAAAACAAACTCTCTCAGGTACTCTCTCACTTAAGCAGGCTAGAGTGGGGAACCTGTATATAAGCCAGCAACAGATCGGGACATCCATCAATCTATCAGACTCAACCATATACATCACATTGTGTCATAACTCTACTCTAACCCTTTATTTTATAAAATAATTACAAGTCCAGTGCAGTTTGTGTAAACTTATAGCTATATTATAACAGTGTCTTCATATCTCGTCTAATTACTCAGTCCTAATTTCTCTCCTCATCAACTCCATTATAATGATATATAATAAATCAATTAAAATAATCAAAATAAATAGTAAAAAATCAGTTATTCAAAATATTAATTACTGGTTACTGATACTGATAACATTATTGCAAATAAACCGGAACTTCCTCACTCATCCAGATCAATAAAATACATAAATATGTTGTATCTTTATAATTACACTCCCACATCTTAATTTTCACTCTAAACCCAGGTAAACTTCCTTCATTCTTATCCACTCTTTCCTATCCCATGTACATCGCTGCCAGACTGCTCCTCCACATGCTTTTCTAAATTCAGAATCCCACCTAACTGGAGGTCTTCCTCTTTTCCTCTTTAGACCCAACGGATACCACTCACCCACTTTCTTTGACCATCTTCCATCTGTCGTTCTCATGAGGTGTCCCGCCCAGTTCCATTTTCTATCCATAAAAATTTTTGCAACATCCTCCAATCCAGCATTGACCTTATTCATGTTTTAGTTTTCCTGCTTTTCTAGATATTCCCAGCATTAGGCTGGCCATTGCTCTTACTACTATTCGTATCTAAAATATTACTTCAATTAATAAATTAGAAGCATTGCTAGAAATCTAAATCGGAGAAAATCGGTAAACCGGAAGGGCAGTTTACGGAGTAGGTTTTGAGTATTTTTGTGGAATTGTCTGGAATATGACTATAACGATTTTGATTTAACCTTGGAATACTACATGGAATCTTATAAACCTACCACTTTTATTTGTAAACAAAGCAAAAATAATTTTTAAATAATTTTTTCGGAATTTCTGGCGTTAAATTTCAAATTTATGGTATTGGTTCTGTGCTATTGGTGGACCTCTTCACTTTCCTACTTGCTTGAGTTCCGCCGTAGGTTAGTACAAGGTTCCCCCACCATTTCTATATTTGTATTGAGGACAAATGAGCGAAATTGAAGGCTTTAAAGAAAATTTATCATTTTATCCATAATTATATTAACAGGAGTAACAGAAAGTTGTGTGAGTTTGGGGTGCAAACCGAGTAACTTATGAAACTGAAACTTGATAATCCATCACCATCGCATCAGGTTTGAAGACTTCGGTTAAAGTCCATCAACCAGAAGTGCGATTCTACTGGTTGTTTTCTTTTTCAGTTTTCTATATTTTCACAAAAAATGTCTTCGAAGATTTTCATTAAGCATCTCTTGCTAACAACATACCTAAATGCCTATCGCTTTTATTTTAAACAATTTTACTTTCTCTTACTCATAGTAAGAGGAAGTATTGTAATCGTGTCAAATTTTCGATATAGAGTTTTCACCGGAAAATCTCCGTTTTGAGGTCCCCTGAGTCCAAAAAAGTGGTTTTTTTTTTTAGCAAATGTTCTGTGTGTGTGTGTGGTGTGTGTTGTCGGGTTGTGTATGTGAACCGCATAGCTCAAAAACGAAAAACGTTAGAAAGTTCAAACTTCATATTCCGTTTAGGTATCACCATGGGATCCGACAGTGGGTCATCTGCCCAAATTCCTCAACCGGAAGTACCACTTTACTGTTTTTTTTTTTACGTTTTTGCGATTTTCTCAAAAATCGCTCCAACGATTTTCTTCAAACTTGGCATATCAACTACACATACTAACAGCTACAACTTTTATTTGAAACATTTCTTTGGAAAAATTCATCAAGGGCACTTATGGGGGAATGGTGGGGTTAGGTTTTCATCTAAAGTGCTATTTCAGTTTATTAGACAATTCTATCATCTAAATAATGTTAATTAAAATTGAATATGTTGTTGAAATTCCGAGTTTGAAAAAATCGGTTAACCGGAAATGCGTTTACTTTACCACTTTACTAAATGATTTTTTTCACTTTTTCGCGATTTTCTCAAAAATGGCTCCGACGATTTTCTTGAAACAACTAATATAAACTAAACATACAAAGATCTATAACTTTTACTTAAAACATTTCTCTGTGAAAATTCATAAGGGGAGGGGTGGGGTTACAGCTTCCACTTAAGTGGTATCATAGTTAATTATACAATTCTATCATCCAAACAAAATTAATTAGAAAAAAATAGATGGCCTAAATTCCAAATTTTGAGAAAATTAGTAAGCCGGAAGTGCGCTTTTACTGAACAGTTTTTTCAGTTTTCGACGAATTTCGTTATATTTGGTACACAAAACTATAACCTTTGTCAATTATAATTTTGAGAACAGGAGTAAGAGAAAGTTGTGTGAGTGTTTCACACCAGATTTTTTTTTTCTAATAAAATTGATTATTGAAAAGATTGTTGGTGAACTGGAATATTTAAACATTCGTTAGGTTTCATTGCAATGTATGGTTCTACTATCAAAATAGCATTATGATATTAAGCATTTACTAGAGTTTGAAGAAAATTATTAAAATTTCACAGAATAGAGCGGATTTTGCTGAGTTTTCTCATAAACGGCTCGAACTCTTTAACAATGGGATTCAAATTCTCATCCTTCGTCCACATGTAGACAGTTCACTTCAACATTCTGTTTCTGTCACGCACCACACTTGTTGATTCAACTCTCTACACGAACTTGATAGCGTTACTCTGACGATACATGAGAATCCGTAACTGGTGAATAACAAAAAAAAAAAACATACTAAGACGAGTAAAATTTGCAGATGTTGTCTGCAGCATTGCAGCCCCAATTACATATTCATGATTTTCTTTAAGATTGGAATTTCATCTGCAAAGTTATAAATCAAACCCATATTTTATTTTATAAGATTTTTCCGGTGGTATAAGATTTTTCAGGTTAATGGTCGATGAAAAATCAGAAATAATCTAGAAATTGAGAATGATACTAGAGAATGAGGATTAATTGACTTTATAAAAGCTGGAAAACTCCATTGGGCATGTCACGCCATACGGATGGAAGAAACGAGAATAGCAAAAAGAAAAAAATGTTGGATTCTAAAGTAGTTGATAAAAAAAGAAGAAGAGGGTGACCAAGAAGTAGATGGAATGATGTAGTGGAGAGGGATGCCAGGAAGCTGGGAGTGAGGAACTGGATGAGGGTGGTGTAGTGGAAGAAAGAAATAAAAGAAAATAATAGTTTTTAAAAATAGTTTAGAATATTTTATAGTATCAAAAATACAGTTTTGTTAATATTTTAAATGTATCTTAGTGTAGTAAATTTACCTTCAAAAAGAGTACGGAAATATAAGGTCATTGCTATTAGGGAAGCAAAGGCACAAAAATCCGTTAAATTAATACAATACTACTTGGCCAACAGTTTTGTTAGAGAGAGCATTCCTTCAGGACAGTCTTCATTCTGCTTTCAAACAACACAGTCTGCATTCTGCTTACAAAGCCAGAACACTTGCTTCAGGAATCGTTCTCTAAAAATCAGTGGCAGTTTTACAATATATTAATAAGTTTATAAATTCTTGCAAATAACTTGTAGTTATTATTTTAACACAATATATTTATTGTTAGCAGTGGTGACTATTTTCTTATTTCTGATACTTCACTCTCTTAAACATAACATATACTTACAAGCCCTTTTACAAAACCGCTCACGCCACAACCAACTACTGCAAATACAACAACACACCAAATACATTTCAGCGGCTATGGATAGAGAGAATTGGAGAGGGATAGTTCGTAAGGCCAAGGGTCGCCCCGACCTATAGAACTAGGGAGTAAGTAACTAAACATTCTTCCGGAGAAACGTATTGTACGTGTTTGTGGGAATCTGTGAGTTAAGTTATACAATATTAGTCTTACACGTTATTCAGCAGGGGTAAAGACAGAAGATTGTGCTACCATAAAAAATATCGTAAACTTTCCCATGTTTTAAGAAAAGTTGTCTAATGTAGTTTTTAATAAATCAATAGTCTGGTGAATTTTTCACAGCAGATTTTTTTTTTAAATATAAGATCGTCCTGCTGCTAATATCTTTAATCGTAATGGGTAAACAAAAAAAATATTAATAATAATTGAATGACAATTTTGTATATACTCGTGATATTGTATTAACGGAAGAAAAATCTCTATATAAAGCAAACAGTTTCTCTAGTATATTTATTTTTTATGTACAATGTTTATAGAACTGTTTTTAGTGTTTGTAATGGTGTCCAGAAGGAAAGAGAGGAAGAAGGACATTGAAGGATTAGGAGTCAGCTTGTCCTGCGGTAGCCCAACCTCTCCTACCCCTCAGCACACACACACACACACACACACACACACACACACACACAAAAGAGAGCGAGACGTGCCTAGCACACCATTTTAGCAGAGTATTCTAGTTTAGTTTGCGACTTGACTCTTTCCACTACCGCAACTACTATGGTTCTCAGTTTACATTATTGTTTACACACCAATGTAAACATCATGTATATATATATATATATGTGTGTGTAAGTATGAGTATTTAGGTCACTTTAGCTACTGTTTTCATTGTTTAATCGCACAAACACTAACAGTAGTTTGCTTTTTCCATCTTCCTCTTATATACACTCAATTATTATCAAAAAAAATAATTATTTTCTAAGAAAAACAAAAACAAAAGTAATTAAATTAAATTGCAGTTCAATTCGATTAATAATGTATATATTCTTAAGAATTCTAAGTAGCGCAGAGTTTGTTCTCAAAGCAAAACCGAAATTAGTGTAGTCCATTACAATGATCTAAAGTTCTACATTCCCTTAACCACAAGAAAGAAAATAGTGCATTCAAAAATGAATTTTCTCAAACTATCGCTTTTAAAAAAAAATGTTAACAATTTGTGTTTTGTGAGTACAAATAAAGAGTCATGAAAAAAACTACCGAATTTAATTCTTTTTCCTTTTCTATTTTTATTTATTTATTTATTTATTTTAATTTTCAATTGTACTGGAAAATAAACTAGGTAAATAAAATAAACTGGAAAGTAATTATGTATTAATATAAATAATCTGAGAAGGGATTAGCTCAGTGGTTAGCGAACTGGACTTCCGCGCGAAGTTCCCAGATTTGAGTACAGTTGCGCTGCCCTTAGATTTTCTTTTCCTTGGAGCCCCTGCAGCTCACTGTCTGGTGATGGACGGTGTTGTTTGTGAAGAGAAAATACTGTCCGGATGCCGGCAGTGCATGGATAATGTTCCGGGCGCCAATGACTATAGGTCAGAGATATTTTCCGTGACAGCCTGCTTCTTTTTGTGGCCATCGAACAGTTACGAGCGTTCGCGCATCATCAAGATGCTATTTGACAAACACTGTGATAACATAGATTTGCTATTTTGTGTGTGTAAAAATGAAACTATTTTCAATAAAACTGTATGATTTTTTTATGTTTAAAATTAAGAATGATATCGTATAAGTTGTTAAATATTTATCGAAGTTCAAACTCAATTGTTGTCAGAAATCTTAATACAAAACCAAATAGTAGGTATAAACCGGCTTGTATAAGATGAAAACTGTACAAAACTACTGGTATTATTCTGTTCGTTAATTCGGTTGAGTGTGCTCTCATAAGTTCTTATACTAAAAATATATCATAAATGAAATAAAATGTAAATGTAATAAAGAATAAATATATTAAACAAATAAATAAAAAATATAATATATATTAAATATAATAAGATATTTAATATGTGATAATGAAATTCGATTTCCTACTTTTGATTGTTTCATGTTACTGTTTGATTTGGTTCATGGTATTTAGTTATGTTTATTGCAATTAATATATACATATTTGACAAGTTAAGTAAGTAATAAATAAACGGAAATATATGTTACATATATATTGTTTGTTATGGTTGTATTACGTAATTATTGAAGTTATTTATCCGATAATTTAAAAATTTATTTTGATAATTTATTCGATATTTTTAATCAAATTTATTATTATAGAATTACGATATATTGCTGCTTTTGATATAATTATGATACTTGCTTGTACTGTAACGCGGAACTCGCTTGACGGTCACTGACCCTAGGCTATATGATTTAATGAATATTATTTGTGTGCAATTTGTGTAATTTGATTATAAATAAATAAATAAATAAAATGAAAACAGAATTAGTTGGCTTCACGACCAATAGGGTAAAAATCAATAAACCAAACAAAATATAACTTTTTTTAATTGTTTTTTAATAATAAAAAATAACCACGTTTTGAACGTGTTAATTTTATTAAAAAACAATTAAAAAAAAGTTATATTTTTTTTGGTTTATTGATTTTTACCCTGAATTGGTCGTGAAGCCAACTAATTCTTGTTTTCATATTATAACTAACGGCCAACAAAAAAAAATCTCCTGATAAATAAATAAAATAACAGATTTGCTCTGTGCCGAAACTGGGCGATGACCACAAGAAGAAGCAGGCTATAACGGAAAATATTTCTGGTGCTCTCCAGCTCTGCGGAATCAACCACAACAATTATGACCATACGTTGACGCGTCTAAATAATTAAATGAAATCAAAACAAAAGACTACATTCAATGATTATTGTGCTAAAAAAAAAAGATAATAATAATTATAAAGAAAATAATATTCCAATAAATTGATATAAACATATGAGCGGCGATACCTCTCGAAAATAGTATTCATTGGAAAATCAATTTTAACAATTTGAATGACCGCAGTAGATCCGTGTAATGGAATAAAAGTCCTCTTTAGGAAAAAGAAATTAATAAATATCTTTAAATTTTACTTTAAATTGGAGGTTATAGTTAAGTACTGAAAGTCGATGAAAATAAAATGTATTAACGTATATCTGTATATGTAGAAAAGATTAATAATAAATCTCTATTCTCTCTTTAGAAAATTCAGTCACAACAACCATTAAGCTATGGATTTTCCAAAATTGCTGATATCAGCGCTAGCATCGTGCGCTACAGATACTCTCCTAGCGCGCATTACAAATCGGAAAAATCAACTACTCCCTAGAAGTTATGAAAAAAAATCGTATAAAAGCCCAATCGTTTCAAGGTTTCTGCGAGTCCTAAAATCAAAATTAGATAGACAAGAATTAACTTTGGAAAAGTTGAAAATAAGAATTCTATAATGAAGCCAGTGAAACATTCAAGAGATTAATATTATTGAGGAAAGCGCCACTATCGTTGAGTGAGTTTGGAGGCACGCATAGCAAAGCTGTGGTATTAGATTTGAATTCAGATCTTAGGCTTGGATTTTATTTGATATGTTATAATGAATAAAATATATATAAAATATGTATTTGTTATCCGCCTCCGTCCATGACACCTGATAGTCGGTAGTTGGACAATAAACCGAAAAAAATAGGCATTACAGTACTTTACTGTTATTGAGGAGTTAAAAACATGACACTAATTTCTAAGCAAACAACTGCCTTTACATTCTTTCTGCCAAAAAGTAGACAAGCAAAGTTTTCTCTAAGCTAGCCACACTAGCTATTCGACAGTTAGAACAAGCAAGGGTTCTTATAGAACCTATTCTATCTAACTTCAATGGTAGAAATCTAAAGCACCAACCAACATCACCACTTGTCTCACACGGTCATTCTGTACTCACATATATATACTCTTTTTTTCTCATCAAGTTATATCGTTAATTAAATTTTGTTAGTATATATATATATATATACTTTTTGTTAATTTAAGGCGCGTCAACATCTATGGTCATTGGTGCCCAGAGTCTTCTCAGTGCACTGCCGGCCTCCGGATAGTGTTCTCTCGTTACAAACAACACTGTCTATCACCGGACAGTGAGATGCATAGTCTCCTAGGAAGAAAAAAATCTAGGTGTAGCAAGCTGGACTTAAACCGCGTGGGAGTCCAGTATGCTAACCACTGAGCTATTCTCTTCCCTTTTGTTAGTATTAATACTGTGCGTGTTCATCACCATTTCCCACCACCATTCACATTACACCTGAATCAGGAGAAAAAAAGAAAATGTAGCCAATTTCATTTCTCTGAAGTTTGGGAGAAGAGATTTTGTAAACTATAGTATCTTAATAAATAATAGCCTTATAATACAATGCTATATATAGTAAATAATAAAAGAAATTCTTTGAAAACACCATCCACAAGATCCGTTATCGTTATCTACATATTAGAGCCAATCAAACTTTTTGTCTATACCATGGAAAAACTAAATGTACTATATATAAATCACATATATCAAATGCTACATATATAATCTACTTTTTATATTACAATACACGGATTACCTAATACACTTCTTTCTTTTTTTTATACAGATCAAATAACATGCATAATGTACTTTATTCTTCCACGCTATACCAATCACACGAACTGAACATTACATTTGTTTGTTTTAGCACGCAAAACCCTAACATCTTGTTTTTTTTTTCAGTCGCATTATAACCATAATATAGCTTATATTAATCCTTTTCCTGCTTTTACCAAACTAATCAAATGGTAATGTTACCAAACTAATCAAATTGTAATGTCTAAATAATAATAATGATCTTACCATTAGTTTGGAAAATAATTTGAAATAAATTAATCTAGGAAATATCAAACTTTTGCATGAATTTACTAAAGAAATGATAACAGTTGGTAAGCTATTAGGTACTTCCATTTTTTTTAAAAAAACGTAATCGTATTGCTTCCATTCTAAGCTGGGCATGGAAAGACAGTTTAAGAAATTATAAAGCCACTCTGTATTAATCATTTTAATTTATATACAAATATCTTTTTTTGTTTTACAAACGACAGCTACAGATAGATAGATACTTTATTCGTACACCATTAAGACTTAAATGTATGCGGACGACGTGGTTATTCTCGCCGAAAGCCCGGTTGCTTTACAAAGAAATATTAACATTTTGGCAAAATATTGTGATTTATGGAACCTTTCTCTGAATCTCAATAAGTCAAAGATAATGGTGTTCCGGAGGGATGGACGCTTATCTTCTTTGGAGAAGTGGTCTTTTAATGGACAACCTATTGAAGTTGTAAATAGTTATAAATAACTATTTAACACCTGGCCTTTCCTTCAATAGACACTTTTTGGAGAAAGTAACCGGTGCAAAATTTGCTCTTAATAGTCTTTGGTCTGGATTCATTTCGCAGAATTCGGTGCCTCTTTCGCACAAGTTTTACTTTTTTAATTCTGTTTGTCGGTTTTTGGTATCCTACGCTGCGCAGGTATGGGGTTATCATTCTTGTGATTTGCTGGATAAATTTCAGCGTTTCTTTATTAAAAAACTATTCGCACTCCCTGCAGTTACTCCAAATTACATTTTTCATTTGGAAACTGGCACTGATCCGTTGGAATTGTATATTTTAAAACTTCATTTTAAATATTGTATTAAGGTTTTAAACTACCCATCTTATCGCCTTCCTCGGCGGCTTGCTCTCGAGACTATTAAATCCAATTCGTCTTGGTTCAGTAAGTGGATTGTTCTTTTCGATAAATATCTTGTCTCTTTTGACAGTTCTTTGGAGGCTATTTCATCCTGGGAGAGTCAGCTAGGCAAGCTGCTTGATAAAATAAAACTTGGTTATTTGGAGGAGTTTGAGAGGCGTGTGCGCTTCAGTCCAACCGGTTTAAACTCTACGCTCAACTTAATCATAGAGCCAGTCTTTGTAGCCTATCTTCAGATGGTTCAAAAGGATGGTCTCTCCGTGATTTGAGATGGATTTTTAAGTTAAGAGGAGAACTTTTATATCTCAATCACGTTCCCTGGCTTGAAAAAGAAGTTGAAATATGTTCTCTCTGTAATTCCCGGAAAACTGAAGATATTTTTCATTTTTTGGCTGAATGCTCCATACTTTCTGATCTCCGACTCCGGTATCTTGGACAGCGTGTTATATCTGGTCCTCATCACCTTACTTAATAGTTCTGGCTCTGATTGCCGCTCCCTTGTCATGTTCGCGCGCCATGCCTGGACTTATCGGTATGAATTAGTACTTGAATTTAATTTTTAATTAGGTTTCCTTGTTGTTGTGAATTTACTTATTCTTTCTCTCCTCCTGCTTTACTTTGGAAATTTGTAATTTTTTCTTTTTCCTCTATGTAACTAGCACAGTTATTATTGTCATTGTTTATTTTTTCTCATTACTCATTTATTTGTATCCTTTCCTGTTAAAATGTTTCCTTGTTCTTGCTTTAAAATGATGTTGTTTATTTTATTTATTTTTTGTTTATTATTATTTATTTTTATTCACTCTGTATCTTTTGTACTGATTAGTTATATATCTATAGAACACATTATGATAGGAATAAATTATACTATTTTTGTATTAATTTTGTATTATTTGTAAATTATTAATGATTTGTATCATTTTTTTTCTCTCACTCTCTCTCGTGAATTTACTTTCTGTATGGTTTTTTAAAATAATTAGGGTTGAATTTTGAGTTACTTAAGTCTATTTGCATTTTTAATCTTAATTATTATTAAATCAACTTAATTGTTTTATTTTCAAATCTTCCATCCTCGACTTTGGCTTCGACCCCGGCTGACGGATTACTCCAAGCCGTAAAGTGTTATTATTCTTTTATATTTATGTATATATATATGTATCTAAAAAGTAGCTTATATTTTGTTTTTTTTGCTCTTTTGTATATTTTCTTTTTGCAAATAAAGCAATATTATTATTATTATTATTATTATTATTATTATTATTATTATTATTATTTATTATTATATTCGTACAGCACCAAAGGTACAGAACAGTGTCAAAAAAGAAAAAGTTTCAATCATTTACAGTGGTACTCGTTTATGCAGTAATAATTTTTATTTAGTAAATATTTTTTAAGTTTCTTTTTAAATTTATTTTTTGATAGGCTCACCTGAAGCAAAGACTCGGGCAAACAATTATAGATTTTAGCGGCCATATATAGTGGGCTTTTTCCAACTTTTGAAGTCCGATGTGCACGCACCTCCAATAAGTTGTTTTGCCTTGTCGTAATGTTATGTAGTTCCCCTCTATGCCGGAACTTATTTGGATGTTCTAGTACAAATACGGCACATTTAAGGATATAGCAACAGGGTAGTGTAAGAAAGCCTAATCGTGGAAATAATTCGCGACAACTTGTATCTTTTCTAACCCTGTATATTATTCTAACTACCTTCTTCTGATATTTAAACACATTCACCGCTAGTGGCGCGCTTCCCCACAACATTATGCCATAAGTCATGACTGAATGGAACAGCGCATAAGTAGGCCGTCTTCAGTCCTTCAATGGTTAATTACGTCAGTCAGTCGTCTCATCAAATAACACAGTCTACTTAATTTCTCACATTTTTCCTCAATTAACGCACCATAATTTAATTTAGTACCTAGTATTATACCTTGATAGCACACCGTGCTTACCTTTTCTTCTTTTAGTGAGAAGATTAATTCCTGTGTTTTTGACGCGTTCATTTTAAATGATTTTCCGCACTGTATTTAGCCAACCGGTTTATCGCTAATTAAGCATGCTTATAGCATTCCATGGAGTTCTCACCAGTAGTCACCAATGCTTTGTCATCTGCGTATTGTTATACCTCTACGTTTTAGTAATTATTTATGAATTGCTAGTTAATTGGAAATTATCATTAATTTTAAGGGGGGGAAAAATGGCAGCAAATTTTCCTTGAAATCACCAGAAAAATAAGTTAAATAATTCTGTAAAGTTTACACATTTTTTGTTTATTCAATATTCATATATTGATCTTTATTCTGCATATTTTTTTTTTGTTTTTATTTAACCCAGTAAGTTATTCTTCTTACAATTTGAGTTAATACACAGTTAATAAAAAGTAAAATAATATTAATGAACATTCTGATAGGTTAAAAGATGAAAGGATTAATTTTTTTTGTTTGTTTTAATTATAAAAGATATAATGAAATATTTAGTTAACATTTCTTTGTATATGGTTAAATTAATAAAATGAGAGAGATATGACTTGGTTAATTTTTAATTATTAAAAAGTAATAATAAATTATTTGTTTCAGGATATAATACAAACAGCTTGTCAATATACGCATACACACACACACACAAACCAGAATTTCCTTAGAATCCCAATTTACATAAGAGCGCTTAAGAGGAAAACAAAGGAAAAGGAAAAACAAATAATTAAAGAACTAACAATAATAAGAACTCATTTAAAATATAAATTGTAATAAAATATACTCGTTTAATTGCACAACTGAATTGGTAGACTGGAATTGTTTAATTGTGAATTATCCATGTAGTTATGAATGATTCTAATTATCAATAAAAGAAAACGATGCAACTTAGATTACAAAATGGCACTAATGATATACCTACTGCTACTACTGCTTGCAAGATAATCTTGGTGATTCTCCTTAACATAATGGAAATAAAGTTATTAATAAAGTACATATTGTAATGTCAATAAAATAAAAATTATTATCTTACAAATAATAAAAAAAATGTAATAACATTTTATTTTGAAATTTTACTTTCAATAAATTTCGTTTACATTCGATTCTCCTATCTCTTGGTTTTGTACTCTGTGAAGTTTTTCCATATTCCATTTGCTTTTTCATTTTATTTTGTATGAATGACCACCATTTACACCGTCAGAAAACTTTTAGTGGAAAAGTTCAAAACCTTTTTATTATTATTTATTTATTTATTTATTTATTATTATTTAGTTGTGGACATATTCACTGTTATTTTCATATAATTCTAATTTTGATATTTTAACCTTTAATCCATGTTTTGAGTGGTTAAACTTAAAAAGTTTGAATTAGCATTTAAACTTATTTTAATATTTTTTTGTTAATTAATTCCAAATTTTATTTTGCTAAGGGTTTGTTTCTATTCAAGGAAAATACATTAGGGGGGAAATAAAACAATGGTGGGGAGGGGAAGAATAAGGAAGAAACACAATCATAAACAAGATTTCTGTTTACATGATGAACTGAGGAATAAACATCCTGTGCCAGCAGGCAAATAAACCGTCAATTTTCAGTGACATATTTGAAGAACCTGGAATTGTGTAAACAATGTGGTAGATAAACCTAATTGTTCAATCTAATTTACACACTGATTGTGACCAATAGTAAGTTTGGAATTCAAATAGCGGTTTTGTAAGCATATGTTGTTGAGATTGGTTTGGAACCACTTTGAATATGGTTTATAATGCAGCAAGATTTACACGTGTTCCGTTAGCAAATAAACTAGTATTTGATTTAAATTTCTACAAACCTCTGTGGTTAATTCTGGACATAATTTCCAAATATTTATGCAATAATTTGTGGTCTTATCACATGATTAGTATGATTAATTTTAAAATTTTATTGAAATATTTAATTACTGATCAAAATTTAATTTCAAATTGCTTGCTGGACAACAGATCAATAATAATTAAAAAAAAAAAAAAAATTAAATATTTGGAAAATTTATTTCATTTGTTTTCGCAAAGTTACAAATTCAAAATTTTATAAAATCAATGAAAATGTTCTCGACCAGTCAATGTTGCAATATGTCTATAGATTTTCGGGTATTGGTCAATGAAAAAATTTTTTAGTTAAATGTAAACGTTTCGATTATATTTCATAATCTTCTTCAGTACCTGTATACAACAACAAAATCAACAATAAATATATAAAAATTTTTTACATGAAAATAAAAACTGAAAAATAAAAATACTAAGTGTGTTACGATAACCTACCAAAACTAAGTTAATTTAACTAAAAAACTTTTTCATTGACCAATATCCGAAAATCTATAGACATATTGCAAAAATTTTATAGGTTTAAAAAAATGTGTTCTAGAGGCCAAAGTATGAAGATATGTATTCACTGGTATTTTGAACACTTATTATTTGCTTCATAGATGTCTCTTAGTTGATCCCTTTCTGTCGTAGGATTTTCCTTACTCCTACTTTCTGAAAATACTGATTTACTTACACTTGCAAAGAAAAACGTTTGTAGGCCCAATTTTTTTTACACTACAAAATACAAAAATTCAGATTTAAGCAACAGCTGAATCCTAAGGACCAAAAAAACAGCCTAGTCACTTTGGTTGTCATTTATTCTATCAAGTAAATATGAATCCTACTGCATTCTCTTGATAAGTTCTGCAGGATAAGTCTTTTCTCTGTTAAGAAGAGACATTTATTCAGTTTTATATTTTGTTTATAATTTTTGAACGTGAATTTTGAACTTTTTGGATAAAGCATTGTAACAAAACCGCCAAAGAAAAGAGGATCTTGGTAGCCGTTGTGACTGGATGTTTTAGTTAGTTATTCATTTAAAAGAAACAGACAGGATTTATGTAGAATAATCTTGATGAGGGTGTGAGGCAAACGGTGAATCCACTACCTAGGTCAGTGTCCCCATTTCGTCACTACTAAGTTTCGCATATTTACGAGGTCAATATTTTCAACGGAATGCTTGTGTGAGTTGGAGATTAAGGATATTCTTAAGATATTGCAATCAGCCTGGTAGATTACTGGGAAAGTTTTCTTAAGAGCAGCTCTCTCTTAATTTTTCTTTTTTCTTTTTTTTTTTTGTATTGTAGGCGATAAGAGCCATATTGGCTTAGATGCTGCGGCTTCGGGCACTTATCATTAGTAATAATAAATTCCTTTTCTAGCATAAATTTACTCTTTTTTTTGTAACTATTTTCAATTTTTGTTACCACATTTAAAAATACTCATACTATAATGTAAATATTATTTTCTTTTTGTATACGAAAGCTTATACAATTTCTGATATAAAATAGAAATGAAATTAAATTGATTCATATTTAAACTAGCACTTAACTTTTGCTAACAAAAATTTTAAAATAATAAACATTTTGTCCTAAAAGCATTACTTACCGAACGCCTCCCCCTCCCAGTAAAAAAAAACTGCAAGAATTTTTAGTTTCCAAGAAATTATGAAGCAGCAATATTTCTAAATTTTTTTCTTAGAAATTATTATTTCTATGTTATATGTAATTTTTGGTTATTTTTATTTTTTTATTTTTTTTTAAGAATTTTTCTTATTAGATGTTTGATGTGTAATAATAGTGACTATAAGGTTAAATCGATATTACGACTAAAATATATTTTGTTTTCTTTTCTTGTCTTGATTTAGGCAATCTTTGTAAAGGATATGTAGAGGTAAATATGAGTAGCGTGAGGGTGAGCTAAAGTTTACCTATGGGTTCCTAAAGTCTAGCACACTTTAGTTCTAGATACCTCCTCTATCTGTATTATGTGACTGTCAACTATTGTTCGCGTTGTTTGACGGAATCCTTGAAGACTTTCTAGTAAAATTCCATCAAATTAACAAGGAGAAATTTGTAAACAATATACAATCGAACTTTCAATTTTGATTCGTGAATCTTTGTCCCTTTGTCTCCAACATATAATGTTGCACACCCTCACCAAGTTTAATAGATTACACAGATCCAAACTATTAACTGAATAAAGTTAATTATCCGTTATAATGGATTATGATGAAGGAGAGAGAAATGGTATGGTTCAGATTAATAAACTAGATTATCGCTGAACACTGTATCATGTAAAAAGTGGCACTGACTGCCTGGACTTTACACTAAAATGGTAGAGTATGCTGGAGTGGTAAAGAATAAGGTAGATGACACGTTATGACTGCCGCGTTCCAATTCCACCCTGCCCAGTCATTTCAATTAAAAATCCTTCGAAAAATTGTCAACTTACCTACTACGTTGCTAAACCTTTACAATCTAAACATTCCTTTCATTAACCATCTAGCCAAAACTCGTTTCCTTAAATTCCATTCATCCACAACTGCTCATCCTAATCCTTCAATTCACCAGCTTTCTTCAAACACTATTTCCGACAATCCACGCAGGTGTCTGAAGAGAAGATGGCCCCGTGACTACCTTATAGAATAATCGTTGATAGTGGAGTGCCATCGCTGGATGTCTTCGCCAATCCATACTCCTGTTATTTAAGAAATTGTTATTTAACATATTTACTTGTTGCAGTATATTTTTGCAGTTGTAAATATCAATAAAGAACACAAATATATATAAATATATATATATATGTAAATAAATATTTAAAAGGACCTCTCCTCGACACTTAGTAATTGGCCTGTCTCAAAAGTAAGCATTCATCAGCTTACTTTAATGAGGATTGAAAAATAATACTTGCCAGTTAATTCTTAAAAATATAATCCGTTGTTATTAATCATTTCAACCCATATTTGTGCCTGTAATTCATTTCAATACAACCTGCTTTTACCTCCTCACCAATTATAAAATTTTTACCCTGCAAAAAATTAGCCATGGATTAGAATAAATGGTCGTCCGAAGCAGCGAGGACTAGCAGGATGTGGAAGAAGTTCAAATTCCAGCTCATTAATTTTTGAGACAATCTGTCACGAAGTGTGTGTGTGGCCTTGCATTATCTTGCTGCAGAAGAACTTTGTGACTAAATGGGGGTACTTTTCGGCCATAACAGCATGGACCTTATCCAATTATGTTGAATAGAGTTCAGATGTGAAAGGAAGTAAACTCGAAATGCACAACTCCTTCAAAGTTCCACCACACACGCAGAGCATTATCTTTTCCGCAAACCATTTTCTTCGAGGCACAGGAAGAAGCAGACTGGCCAGGCATAAACCACCTGTTTTGCGTGTATGAGTTGTTAAAGTATACAAACTTTTCATCGCAAGTGACAATTCACTTAATAAATCGAAAATCACTTGGATTTTTAAGAATAGTTTGACTCACTTCAACCCTATGTGCTTTTTGCTGAGGTGACAATTCATGGAAGATAGTTTTACAGCTTTAAGATACCATGTCATGCAAGTGCCTATTTATGGTGGAATGAGACGTTCCTAACGTTGTGTTTATACAAACAGTTCATTAAAGTAAATGAAAGAAAAAACGCACAGACATTTGATACACCGTATTATTAACCAGAGCAAGTAGAATGGGAAAGACTTTCAGTTTTCTATTATGGTTATTACATGCAGTAATTTGAAGTATTTTGTTAAATACGCTTATAAGTTAGGCTGATAATAAAATATGAAATACATTTCTTGAATATCAGTTATGTAGGGGCGGGTGTTGGTGTTTTGGTTATGAGCATGGACTTGTAAGTGGGAGGATCCCAGTCGAGTCCCAGCGTATAACTAAATTTATATTTGTTTAAAAATGTTAGTAGTAAAGTAGGTGCTTCCGCACCCGTCCACGACACCTAATTTGGTAGTTGACGTTAAGCCCGCCTGAAAAAAAATAGGCATTACTTACTGTACTTTTACTTTACATCTGTTGTGTAGGAAAAGATACCATGTAATGGTAAACTTACTGAAGATTTAAGTTATAAAATAAATTTGATAATTTAAAATTGTAAGGACAGAGATGTATGTGTAAAAATGTTGATAACTTTTGAGAACAATTGCTTTTAAATTAATTTGTAGTAATACACTGGACTTAGAAGCTGATTTTTTAGTAAAATTAAAGTCAAGTTTCGATTTAAACATTCACTGAATCAAGCGTGTCTATTATAGCGGGTCATTTTCTAGAAATTTCTTAGCTCCTGTCGGAATGGCAATATTCAGTGGCATAAATAATAGTTTAAATGGCAAACCCAAATGAATTTTATATATAGTCAGATAATTTAATTAATCACTGCAAGCCAATGTTGTCATATTCTGGGTTACTTAGGATTTTACAAAGCCTTTTTATTGTTTATGATGATTATGAGGATAGCAGCATAAAATATTTATTTTGCGAATATAAATTAAAAAAAAAAAAAAAAATTAATTGACAATATATTTACTTAACTAACGACATGAAATTAAAATAAAAAAGAGAAAGTAAAAAATAAATAAAAAAAATAAAAGTTAATTATTCATTTGAAACAAATAAAATAGTAATAATAAGGGGTTAAGCGTTTTGTGATTTTTGTTCATTGAAGTGTATAATCGGTTAAATTGTTTGACTGTGTGTACACAAAATACTAAATCATGGATGTTGGGCAGGGTCGTCGAGGAAGTGAGGTGTCAATACAATAGAATGTGGGAGTTTTGAGTGTCGGGCGGTAATGGCCATACCATACTTCTCTATCTATCCCGGCCAAAAAAGCACACACACATAGAGGATTTCGCATCGTTGTACACCAAAATGAGAGTAAGAGAGAGAGAGGCAGAGCAAACCGTGTTGTGTGTGTGTGTGCGGTATGTGTGGTGTCTGTGGGTTGCACTCACTGGAAAAATGTATGAGGTGTAAACACAATAGTGTGACGTAGGATTTAGTGATTAGTGCATGCAGAATCACTGTGAAAAGACAAAGCTAAACTCCTGTGTGCACGTTATATCCGCACACTAATGATCTGTAAACTTGAAACACAGTGGTGCGCATGCGTCCATCATACTATGTATATAACATCAGTGTAGATGATAGAGATAAAGAGATATAGAACAAAAAAAAATAAAAATAAAAAGTTATTTTTTTTTTATTCTTTTTAATTTAAGATCATTCTTTTATATCCAAGCTTTCTATGGTATGTCATATTTTTTTAATACATAAATATAATTATTACTACCTGGATGAATCATTCTGAAATTCTATTTACTGCTTATGATTCATCATTATTGCTTCATTCATTAAAAAAAAATTTTTTTGGAACAATATAATCACAATTTTAATTCAAATATAATAACAATTACAACTTCTTTTTTTTTTTTTTACAATAACATGTACTTACTTGTTTATTTTGTTTCAATTATTAGATAAAGTAAAATATTTCAAAATATTTTGATAAATACCACTATCCATGAAGAATGCTGGTTAAAAATATAATTTTCTGCATAATTTACTTGGAACTTTCTTCAGAGACATAACAGATAACAAGTACTACATAAATGGTCAGGAATGATTATCCTCCGCACTATGCTTTAGGTTCCCTGTCACGCCCACTACCATGTGGCGAATAAGTTTCGACTTCTACAGCGAACCTACCACCTAGAAACTGTCTCCAGTCGTAGGAGAAATTTGATTTGATTGAATTGAAAAGACAACCATCTGAGTGACATTAAATTGCCAAATCAACTTTCAAAATACATCCTGACTCCAAATCAACTTTGACGAGTTTATAAGGCTCAACACTGAAAAATTCAACAAGCCTATCCACACTACTCAACTACCATTAAAACTAAGAGTTTTTTTTCAAATCGGCACATCATTCTGAATTCATCCAATAACTTTAAATTCTTTAAGAAAATTTGCGAAAAGAACTCTTCTTACTGATGTAACCAGTGGCGTACGCAGGGGGGGGATTAGGAAAATAAATCCCTTTCCGAAAATTCGTAAATAACTAAAATTATAATTATCGCATTTCTTAGTTGCGTGCCTGGATTCCGATATAGGGCATCTGCTCATTTTAGCTAAGTTGAGTGTGATTAAGTTGATAGCGTCAGCATCTTGTAATGGCGTTGTAGTGGAATCGATTATCAGATTCCAGAAGTATGAAGTCAGATGTCTTGAAGAGGGACTTATTAGGCGGAAGTTAGTTTAGAGATTTTAGAGAGTTATTACTTGAAATACTAAACACTGAATTTACAAAAATAGACTATATTTTTACAATAATTTGAATGTGTGAAATGGTAACTATAATTAATATGAACTGTTAGAAATAAATAAACAATTTAAAGAGATAAACAACAACTAATTTAAAATTATTAAAATAAATAAACTAATATGCAAACTATGAAATGTTTGATAGAATAATTATAAGTTTAACCTTGTATAGGGACGCGCGCGCGGAACTTAAGTATCACTGCTGCTCGTTGAAACTGTAATGCTAATAATCGTAATGATAATACTGATAATACTGATCCCCTCCTCCAGTGAGGCGAAGTTTATATTAGTATTACTCACACACTGTCAGGTGTGTAAGTAGTACTCACACTAACAAACCTCTCGTAGTGTGCGACCTTGGCCAGGTCGGTGACCAGTGTGACTTAGGTCAGTGGCCAGCTTTGGCGACAGATGGCCGCCCATCGGTGATTTTCAAAGACTGGTAGCCTTGAATCGGCCAGGTGGCTTCTGTTCAATAATGATCCTTGTTTAAAAGGGTTTTATCGGTGCTTGTCTTTGATACTGATGTATTGACCCTTGTATTGAAAAGGCTTTTTGTTCGGCGCGGCCCTTGTCTTGAAGACAGCGGCCGGCTGGGCTACTAGTTACAAATTATCCTTTCTTCTTGTTATCATTTGTGAAGATAGCGGCTGGCTGGAGCCACTTGACATTGCTATGACATTGATATGTCATTACAGCGTTCATGCGCTCAATTATAGTAATATGTTTTTTATGGTAAGTTATAAGTATTTAGTATTCTAGATTATTATAGTTTACTGATTTTATGTAAAAACAAAAAAGTAACAAAACATCAGTTTTAGTTATATGTTACGTTAAAAATTTTATACACAAACTATATTCTACCTTTCATTATTCTACCTTTTTGGTTTACTTATGAATTTAATTATTTCTAAGTTTTTTTTACTGAATGACTTAAATATAATGAACATTCACCAGAAATTACGTGCGAAGTTACAGTATTTGCAAATTAAAACAATATCTCCCCTGTAATATTTTCCTGTTTATGCCACTGGTTGTAACATTCATTTTTGGCTGTAACAATATTGAGTAAAAAGTAGTATGTAACACATTGGAAGTCTTTTATTTCATATAAATTACCAATTTTTTTTGGAAAGTCATTGTTATTCAGAAATTCTAAAGAAAAAACTAAAATAGAGAGAAACCTCTCTTGACCAGCAAAGTTTAAGTAGACAAGTTACCCTCAGAAAGGCCCTCTATTACACTTAAAATGTATTATTAACAAGTTTTTACAAAATTATCGTTCTCTTTAGTGGACGACCTATGTCTTGAACAGCAGAGTATTTTTCGCTCTGCTCGTGTGCTATAATGTTATTCTGTTCAGAGAAGTATATGCACTTCTGTAAATTTTTAGCGAACGAAAAAAACGATATGTGAAATTTTCTATTTATTGAAGTATTTAATACATCAATATTTTTCTCACACTAAGGGCGAAAATGGCGCTCCGGACAAATGTCCGGGTTGCCCGTCTCTAGAACGGGCGCTGCTAATAAGCCTGTTAAAAGTACTATTTATTGTACTCATCAGTGTAAAGCTTGAAATCAGATATTCTCAGGTTCTATGTAGACACAAAAAATTACAAAATAAGATACAACACCATAAAAAACAAACAAATTACGGATCACATAAAGAATGCGTCTCACACCAAGATTACTTGACGGCTACTTTCAAAGATTCAAAGAAGCAGAGTACTAAGTGCAAAGAAACGGGAATTAGTAGATTGAAAGCGAGGTGGGTCATAATCCCAAGATAATGCAGCGAATAGAGGCTTATTGTGCCTAAATAGAGTTACTAACTTCTAAAAAGAATTATAAGCATGCTCGGTTCTACCCTGCTACCCGGTTCTACCGCAAATTCCCCTATATATTATAAATATGTTAATTGCACCAATTTTTTCATTTAAATAAAACGGATTTAAGATACATTAAAAACGTTTCATATTTATTTGATACAGTTTTACGAGAAAATGGTATTATGGATTATAATAGATTTTCTCTAATAACAATATTAAGCTTTATTAATTATTTAAAATAAATCATTGCAATTTAAAAATATTATATGCTCAGAAAATTTGCTGTAAAAGATCCAATTTCGTACAAATTTATTAAGAACGGGAGATAATATCAGTTTTCAAATCGTATTTAAAAGAGAACGCAATTTTCTATAATATGGTTTGATTAGGGAGGAGATTAGCATTGAGATAACTGTTTGTCTAGGATGTGGGGGGGTTGAGTCTTGGCGGTACGGTCCTTAGATTTTCTCATTCCAGGAGCCTTTATAACTCACAAGAGCCTTTTATTGTTTACGACATGTCGCTTGGCGGCCCCCATTACATAGTGTGATAATCAAAATTTGTTTTATATAGATAATTTTTTTGGGCACTTATAATTGGGCTATATTTCTATATCAATATATAT